>CAKAOI010026384.1:0-12267 GCA_916701655.1 Sebastiscus albofasciatus | reverse complement strand
ATATATATTAAAAAAAATATCTTTGGTGGTCCTGGCCTTTTATGAATCCTGATAATAAAAATAATGTGTCTATGCTACATTATAAATTTAAATAGAATTTGTGACATGCAGATTTAGTGTTCATAGACATGTTACACAAACAGTACAAATATTAAAATGTTAAATACATTCACACATCATTCAATTTCCTTACATAAAAAGTTTTTTATAACCTGTTTTTAAAAATCCTAATGAATTCTGACATCATCTGGTAAACTCTTCTAAATCTTGACCCCAACACATTGAAACGATTTACATCCAAGAACCACAGTTATACTTTTTATAGTATTACACCATTTCTCAAACAGCTGCCATTTAATCCCGTTTACACATGCCTTGCTGCTATATCCTGTTAGCAATATCAATGCATTTGATTATTATATTTGTAGTTATTGTTTACTGAATCACTTTAGTTACATTTTACTATCTATACTTCCGGTTTAGTGTTTTTGAAAGTACTGTGTCTTAATTCGACAAATTGTACTGAATCAAACCAGAATGGTCATTTAGTACTTCTACTAATACGTATAAAATGTATTATTCACTGTTGGATTAAATGTTTGATTTTTAGTTGTCTCTGTTTATGACCCACAGGAGAGTGAAGGGCTGTACTCTTGATGTCCACCCCACTGAGAGAGCCCTCGTGGTTCAGTATGAAGTGGAGGCAACTGTCTTGGGAGAGCTGGGGAACCCTATGGTTGGAGAACGCAAAGAGTGTCAGAAAATGTGAGAATGATGAGATTTACACCTTAATGCCTTTAAGACCAAAAAAAATATACCTTTAAGACAAATTCTGATATTGTGTCAAACAATATCAATCTGTTTCTGTGTCAGGATTTCATTTTATACCTTAACATTCGAGAATCCGGAGCTCAATGTTTCTCTCAAAATCTGTAATTTCACTTGTCTATATGTCTGTCCTGCAGTATTCGCCTGAAAAGCCTCAACGCCCACACAGATACGTCTTCTTTGGCCCGGAAGGTCGTGGAGGAATGTCGTCTGATTCACTCCTCTAAACTCCGCGAGGTGGAGCAGCTGCTCTTCTATTTGCAAAACCGCAAACAGTCAAATGGTATTGAAGAGTTCTTCATGACTACTTTACAAACAACACTGATGTATTAAAAGTATTCCTCAAAGTAAAAGTCACGAGAGGCTTCTTTTTGATGCTGAATATTACCTTTCACAGACAACCAAGAGAAGAAACGCATCTCACTTCGAGACTTCACACCTTACGCTGGAGTGGAGGTAGGAACTGAACTATACAGTATAGTATAATATGTGTGTGTGTATATACAGTTCTGAGGACATTTCCCAGTCCTGAAGCTGAACTGTTTTATTTCCCCTCAGCTGGACGAGGAGGCGAGCATCAACAGCATCGATGAGTATGTGGAGCTGCTGTATGAAGACATCCAGGAGAAGATCAGAGGAGCCACGCTCATCTTCCAACTGGCTCGTAACCCGGACAACCTGGAGGAGCTCATACAGAACGGTACCTTCCTCTGTTACATAAAGAATTACTTTATTCAGCTTAAAGGTTCTCTATACGATATCCAGAGTATTAATATACTGTAGCATCAAACAACTATTTGCTATGTAAAGATATAGAGGAGTAATGTCTACCTGAGCAGAGAATGAAGTCGCTCTCCCTCTGTGTGTGTTGTATTCAGAGCTTCTCCGTGCTTTGTTGACATACAGTAGCTGGGCCGGCCGTGCGTGTTTTTAGTGCATGTGAGCGTGCCCCACTGGCTAGCTCACGGCCGCCACTCTGCTCTTCTGTCATATGGCGGTTACAGCCGACACATTTCTTTGTTTATCTATTCATGCAGGAATGCAGGAACACAGTAGAAATCCAACAATATGCTTACAGCTAGCAGCAATGTGTTGATTTTCCATACTAATATTGACATACAGTATATATGCCTCTTCCCAAATCATGGTACAAATGCAGGCTCAAAGGGACGTTGACCTTTCCAGGTATGCCTATCTTAAAATAATGAATTTTTTTTTAATGGTACTTCAATTCAGTTGCTAATTTAACAGTTGTATTAAGAAACCTGATTATTTTATATTTTAAAAAAAAACATTTAGTTTGTCTATACATACAAAAAATAAACAAAAGTATGCAGTGATCAAATTCACATTACAAATTTACATCTCTCTTGTTACTGGCTCCAAAGGTTGGGTAGCAAACCTCAATACATTTTTTGGTCCCGATAGGAATCTGTTTGTCTGTGTCAAAAATTCTCAAGTAACAACATTTGGCATCACATGTCTGGTCAGAGTCATAGTTGTGTTTTCTTTCTTTGATCACATAGTTCCAGACTTAAATCTAAAATATAGCCAATTGTAGACTTTGTTTTATAGGCTTCAAACATTAAGCAGCAAACAAGTCTATTTCTGTGTCGGTACCAAAGCTCAGTTATCGTATTGGCACCAATATCAAAACATTTCTAATGAGACCCAGTCCTTCTGGCATTTTTCAGCAGCAGTGTCAGGGTGCAGAGAGTAATAAATAACAAAAAAAAAAGTCACATAACGTGATTTAAATCGATCCATTAATTCACATTTCAGTTAGTAATGAGCTTGTCATCGGTGCCACCGGGTCAGATTCTGACGAAATCAGACAAAATCATGCAGGTTCACCAGAAACTCCTTCAGCTCAGACTTCAGCAGGGCCTCCAGCAGCGACCAGCTCACCATAGACAGACCCAGATTCGGCTTTGCTGCTTTGGCTTTGGCATTTTTGGCTGTCACCATCTTGGTATTTGGCTGTCGCCATGTTGTTTTTTTGCAACCAGAAGTGACACGAGACGGTGGAGCTAAGTACAACCGAACACCAAATAAGACATTTTTAGGTGACCAAAAAGGTTATAATTAACTTTCATGAACTGAAAACACACTGTGAAAGGGTTAAAGTTGTAAGACGAAAACACGGACAACTCTCAGACTGGACAACGCCGTGGTAGCGACCTGTCAATCACAAGGTAGCCACGCCCTAAAGCATACACTGTTTTATGGTCTATTTGTCTCTAAATGGGACCATAATTTACTAAATGAACATCACGCTGTCTTGAAGAAGACTTGAAACTAGCGATTGAGACCATAAACTCATGTTTACAATGTTTACTGAGGTAATAAATCAAGTGAGAAGTAGGCTCATTTTCTCATAGACTTCTATACAATCAGACTTCATTTTGCAACCAGAGGAGTCGCCCCCTGCCGGCCATTAGAAAGAATGCAAATTTAAGGCACTTCCTCATTGGCTTCACTTCTCAGACCCGGAGGTTGACCACCGGGTCTTCCTCAGCAGATGGAGTTTGCTCAGGTGGCTGTATATGGAGGGAAGATGGTAACCCCTGGCATGTGAATGGCCTCCTTAGTCTTTTTCTGGCCATCCAGTGACTGTTGGTATGGCCGCTATCTCTGTGGCAACCGAGCAAACTCCATCTGCAGAGGAAGACAAGGATCAAGGTCAAGGGTGAACTTTCATGCTCAATTATTCAGACTGTATTAACTTTGCTGAAAATTACCTTTTTCCTAGCAAAGTTGATCCAAGTTCAAAAGTGCAAAGCTCAGCCATATACCAAATTCTCCAGCAAAAAACTGGATTTGGATGAAAAGGGAGTTTTGATAATGGGAATATTGCTTGAGTTGACTTTTATCAGCTCGTCCTCTCTGCTCCCCTTTTAAAGAAAACAAAGCCCGGCTTCAGTTCTGCTCCCTTCCGTGACAACCGGGCTGTTTCTTCCACAACAGCACGGAGCCATCATCCTCGGCAGCCGCGGTGAGATGGCACCGCTTCATTTGTATCTGTCACAGCGCGTCGTCAGCTCACTCCGTCTGCCGCGCCGCATCAGCCGGTCCGATGTTGATAAGAGCCGAGCGTTCGTGTGAACCGAGAGGCCTGGGGTCAGCGTGGAAAGAGGAGACGGACCCTGGGACGCACGTCTTTGCGTTGAGGAGCACCCATCGCTCAAAATCCTCAGGAGCCTCCGACCTCATCGCATTCCCCCACGCTTCTTTTAAATTAACCTCCAGCTGCACCGCTCAGTCTGACTCTGATTGAATTCCACACACAGACGCTTTGCATTTAGTTTGTCTTTCTCATCTGTAGCCCTTTTGTTCCTGTCTCCCCTTCGTTTTGTCTGACCTTTTTCATATCTGCCTTTGTGTGTGTGTGCGTGCGTGCGTGTGTTAGTATGTGTGTCTTTACTGATATGTGTATGTGTGTCTGTTGTCAGAGACGGCCCTTGGAGCCCTGGCCAGAGTTTTGAGGGAGGACTGGAAGCAGAGCGTGGACCTGGCAACAACCATCATCTATATCTTCTTTTGCTTCTCCAGGTAAACCAGCATTTCAAGCTCATGCAGAGGGCCACAAGTATCTGACTTTGGCGCTTTTTGTTCCGAAGTGTCGTTGACTTATGGTTTTAAATGCGGTGTTTTGGATCCCTCGCTTCTGTTTGATCTCGATCTCAAAAAGCCCTTGCTTTTGTAGCATGATCATAGTCTGCTATTCCAATATTTGTTTCGTTGATACTAAACTTTATGTATAGTCTCCACGTCTTCATGGCCGCTAAGGTCTGCATGATGTAAATATTGTCATGTGCCCATGCTTGTAAAGACCATCCACATGCAGCCCATAATGTATACTTGCATGGACCACACGTACGGACAAACATGTGTGAACATGTCCGCGTATGCAGACATCCAATGTAGTATAAACACAACCGTGTTCTCGTTCACGTTCTGTTTTTGTACTACATCTGTGCCTTTAATTTCTGATGATAGACTGATATATTTTTAAATGATGGTCATATTTGGGGAATTGTTTGGCGTCATTGTGAAGTGCCGTCAAGTGTCAATTTGTGATACTGGGCTATATAAATTATTTTGTGTCGCGTTAATTCCTAGAGGGCATGCAGAAGTTCTCTGAGGGAACGTAGGATACGTGGGGAAGCCATCATGCACATGCAAATGCAGTTTTCATGTAAAGACACGATATGGCCAAAAGTATGTGGACGGCAGAACGTAATATCCATATGAGATAAACGTGTCACTCTAAATCCATGGGCATTATGGCTCTCAGTCGGCATTCCAGTTCATCCCAAAGGCGTTGGATGGGGTTGAGGTCAGGGCTCTGAGCAGACAAGTCAAGTTCTTCCACACCAAACTGGGAAAAGCATTTCTTTAGGGAGCTGGCTTTGTGTGTCATGTTGAAACAGGAATGAGACAAACACAGACTGTTGACACAAAGTTGGAGGAACACTGTTGTCTAAAATATCGTAATGTATACTGTGGCATGGAGATTTCACTAAGGAGCCCAAACCAGGAAAAACAAACCCAGATCAACAGTGGACAAAAAGTATTGCTGTGTTCCAAATCTCTTTTTACTTTTAGTACATACTGCAGCTGCCCTCACAAAGTACGTACTAGTGCATGCAGTATGCACACATCACTAGGGTGTATACTTGTCTATATGAAGCACAAACCCAGTTTACCAGATAAGGGCAGTCATAACATTTTACCAGCCGTATGGTTGCCTCCTTGTGTGCAGTATTTCTACATTTCAGTTGTAACAACACTGACTGCCCTGACTCTGCTCTTTTCTCTTTTCACTGCTCTCCCCCTTTCTTACAGTAGTCATCCACCTTTGGCAGCGTACCTAGTACTGAAGTTTCACTCTCCAACTGGGGGTTAGGAAACACTAAAATTAGCCCTCACTAGAATAATACATAAACGTCTGTCAGAGCTGATTTAGGCCGCGAGAGGACGCGTACGTCTGAAAACTGATCGTCACTCTTGGCCCGTGTCCATCTCCATGTTATGCTGTTTGGATTGCGAAACGGTTCAAGTTGGACTGATTATAAGCCGGACCGGGACACACTGTTTGACTGAATGTATTTTGACTTTGACAGTTTACTTTGTAAACTACTTCAGGGGTGACGGATTGGGTCATTTTAATGACAGCTCCCAGCTGGAATCCCCAATTCAGTTTTGAAAATACACTTTTGGATAAATGGAAGTCTTTTTCTCTCCCTCTCTTTCTGCCTCTTAATTTTCTCCTCTAGTTTCTCCCAGTTCCATGGCCTGGTCACACACTTCAAGATCGGGGCCCTGTGTATGAATATCATTGAGCATGAGCTGAAGAGGTACGACCTCTGGCAAGACGAGCTACAGAAGAAGAAGAAGGCCTATATCCTTTTCTAAGAGTCATCCAACTTCATCTAAAAGCCAGTTTTTACTAAATCCCTTACGTTATTACTATGTAACCTAAGCTGGGCACAATTTAGCTTGGTTATCATGGTGTAGTATAAGACTTTAAACTCCCAGTGAAACGGAAGTTGGAGTCTTTAGCTTTCTGCACTGTGAGTATTCTCCAGTGTAACAGAATATTTGAGCGGCGTAACGTTACGAGAGGGATTTAAATCGAATCCTTCGCATTTCATTGGGCCGCTAACCAGTGGGCGGGCTTAGAATGTAGCGCGATACGGAGCCTCCACCGTTGTTTCTAAAAGTGGCAGGTTGATGGAGATATGACATGATGTTATTGGTTTAAATTGTTGGTACTAGCTTATGTAAGCGCAGGTCATATTTTGTTTTACAGGAATAAAAGATGATTGGATTTGATGGTTGTGTCTAGAAGGGAACCCGCAATTTGGGGAAACTCATGTGATGGTTAAGGTTAGGCATTGATCTTGAATATTTAAGGCTAGGAATAGACGTCGATCAGCAAGTCTCGCAAGAGTTTTTGCAAGTTTTTGCAGATTTCAGATCAGATTTCACAATTAGCGGGTTACCTTCTAGACACAACTAGATTTGATTTGAAGAAAGTTGTTTTTTTCGTAAGTTTTTTAAAAATATATTGTTAGATAGGTGCACAGTATGACCGGGGAGGTTATGTAAAAGGGTTAAAATGCATGCATTTTTCATTTCATCTTGTCTTTAATGTTTTGTGTGTATATTTGAGTTCCTTGACTGATTTCACATGAAGAATTCTCCGAGAACCACAATCTGAAGAAAGAACACGAGAAGTCATTTAGAAAGTACCAGAGCCTTCTGACCAAGCAGGAGCAGCTTCTCAGAGGTAACTGTTGAAACGTTTTGCTCCATAAGGATGTCAAACTGCAGTGTCCACCGGGCTTGGGCTGCATCACGTTCCGGCTCTTGCAGATACTGGAGTTGTGAGGGTCAGTGTAGTCCGTTTCTAAGACTAGGCTGGGAGTCTCCTCCAGACTTAATTGAATGTGGCGTGCTCTCAGACTGCTGTTGAATAAGGAGCTATGAGCAAACAGCAGTCTACTCACTGCGCCTCCTGGTCTGTTTGTTTAACCTCTCCAGCCCCTCTGTCCTGCCAGTGGGGCAATAGGCCTTTCTCTCAGCAGACATTTTGACTTGTCATAGTGTGAACAGCACAGTTGTAACTAATAATAACACTGACGCAGGTTTTGTTTTATTCAATTGTCCCAATGAGAGTGACAGTAAATCAGCATGCACAACACCTGGATCCTGAAATCAAGTCAGTCATCATTAATTTCATTATGTACACCTGTGCTTTTCCTGTTGTAGCATGTCAAAATGTCTTCCGTGAAAAAGGCCTATCGACAAAGTTTCCAGAGTTATCGGATAGGTTTGGCTGAATTTCTTTCCAGTGTGAGAATTAGCTGTTTTTCTCTGTTATATCATTTTAAACTGCATGTCTTTGAGGCAGGGCTGTACCTGTCATTCAAATTCTTAATCAAAATTCGAATGCTGCGCAGCTTTTTTGCACGGCTATTCATTCTGTTCAAACGCGGTATTTGCATCTTGCACAGTTGCAGATAAAGATCAGGCTACGCTGATATTATTTGTAGAATTATTAGATTCCAGTGGAGACTGCGTAAGATTGTTTCCGACTCGTGTGATCCAAACATTTCCAATAAATCCGAGTGTTGTAAAGTCCAAAAGTCAAAATTTGTTGAAAAAAGATAGATGTAATCATTACTAAAAATTCACAACGTGTTTTTATCTAATGGAAGATTCTGCTTCAATCCTTATTTGTTGGCATTTAGCCTTTCAAAAACAATATTTTCACTGCGATTAAAAAACTGTTTTTCTCCCGTTGCCACTGACAAAGGGAGGCACGCACCTCTATTAACAGCATCATAAATAACGTTAATATAACCACAATAACAAAAACATCTTTTTTCCCCTTTGTTTGACAACAGACATTAGAAGTGTCATTCAAAAACCTCAATATAGACCTTAAATGTAAAAAAAACCAACATTTGGTACAGTCCTACTTTGAGGTTTTGATTATTGCTTAGACAAAAACAAGACATGTGAAGATGTCCCCTTGAGCTTTGGGAAACTATGATGGGTATTTTGACTCTGCTCTGTAGTTTTATAGATTAAACAATGAATTGATAATTCGTAGAGATAATTGACAGATTAATTGGTAATGAATTTAATTGTTTGTTGCTGTCTCAAGAGGCACACAAAAAAACTAAATTAAATCAGAAATTACTTACAAAAGCTAAACAACAGTGAGGAGATATACTGTAAGTGAGTTACAGCTAAATGACTGCACAGAAACACCAGCTTGTGTTTCCCACGCTGACCCTGTTGTCTCTGCCGTGTTTGACCCTGTAGTTGCTCTCTGTCTGCTGCTGAACCTGGCCGAAGACACCCGCACAGAGCTGAAGATGAGGAACAAGAACATCGTCCACATGCTGGTGAAGATCCTGGACCGGGAAGACGAGGAGCTGCTGCTGGTGGTGGTCTCCTTCCTCAAGAAGCTCTCCATCTTCCTGGAGAACAAGAATGACATGGTGAGACAGGGAGGGGTGGAGGTGTTACACTGTTAATACACTCCGCTCCTTTTCCTTCTTCATCTTAACTAACAGTGCTGATATATACAGTGCCTTGCAGGTTGTTGTACAGGGTTGGGTTATAAAAAAATATCCCAAACTTTGAACATCCCACAGAGCAGCACTAAATCCATTATTACAAGGTAAGGTAAGTGTATTTATATAGCACAATTCAACCGCAAAGGCAATTCAAAGTGCTCTACATAAGAATAAATATACAAAATTAATAAAACAAAATGTATCTTTTTTTGGTGGTAGCGCATATCTTATTTAGTGACTTAATAGCAAAAAGGGTGAATACATATGCACACACCTCCTTTTCAGTTTTTTTAATTTTTTATTTATTTATTGATTTTTCACTTCACCAAATTTGACTATTTTGTCCATTACTTGAAATTCAATAAAATAGGGAAAACACCAAAGGGTGATGAATACTTTTGCAAGACACTGTACCTGCTTCAAACTGTGTTCACATGTGCATGACGGCTTCCCCACGTATCCCACGTTCCCTCAGAGCATTACTTCTGCATGTCCTCCAGAAATTAGCGCGACATGTCTGCAGGATGCAGTCAATTTTATTATTTATATAGCCCAATATCACAAATTAACACTTACGGCTGCCTGGCCCTTTTTCTACTGTAACTTTCTTGAGTGTCACAATCACAAATGTGTTTACACTGTGCAAAATCAGAAGTTACAACGGAGATATTTTGGCCTCTGCCAGTGAGGATTTGGCCCTGATCTCCCCCGTAGCGGATTTAACTTTTTACCTCAACCCAAACCAACACCTTTTGGGATGAACAGACCTGATCACCCAACATCATTTTGTACTTCTAAATGGAAGCAAATCCCTGCAGCCAAGTTCCAAAAGCTGGTGGAAAGCCTGAAATCATAAGAGTGGAGGCTGTTAGAGCAGCACATGCTGTTACTGTTCACTTTTTTGCTTTTCAGTATTTGTTTAAATGAAAATTAAATATTTTTTTTACTCCTTTTCTTTTTTTTTTGTCTTTCGATTGGTTGTGTATTCTGCATTTTAAACAGGTTAATTATTACACAATTCTGACCCACTCTTTCTGACGTTCCTCAACAAACATGACATTAATCATGGATTTGTTAAGCAAAATAAGAAAATAATCCTGCAACTTAGTTATTAGAAACTACTCTTGGATCAACTACATTTTGGATTTAATTAAGTGCTTGTTGAAGCAGCTCAGCCCAACTGTTTATTGTTTGAAATTCATGGCGTCTGTGTGTTGAGTCAATCTCCTAAATTAGACCGTCTTCACATCTCTAATGAATGTGCTCTTTAACAACATTGTTTGGAGCCATTTAAACTCAATTAGTCAAATTTAGAGGAAGCAATCATTCTTTATTTGTTCTGTAAAACACTCCCAAAGTCATTTTGACAAATTCCCCTGTAGAAATGCCAGTTGAAACCACGCTTATCAAATTTCAATTTAATAAATGCTTAGAAGGTCCGCTTTTTGGCCACGTGTCCCGCAGAGCTCGTACAGGAACCTTTCCCCTAATCCAGCCCCACCTGGTTCCAATCTCGCTCCGTTTGTGGGTCTTTATCAAAGCCAGACCCGGTTAGGAACTGGTTTTATCTGCTTGTTTCCCCCTCGGTGTATCTTTGATTCAGATTAAAGAACCCTTCAGGGCATTTGGACCCACTCAAGCATGCGTCCAGCAGGAAAATAGTGGTTTCAACACTTTGACTCAGTTGAGTATATCCGTACACACAAGGGAAAAGGGGTTTCCATTTAAGGACATGGATGTTTAATTGATCACCTAATGATGCTGTGTGTCATCGGGTTTTATTTACTCAGCAAACATGTTGTGATTTCCCTCCAAATCAGATAAGACTTCAACACAAGTGTGATAGGTTTATTTTCCTGCTGCTGTCACTAATGGAAGGGGGATGTCGGTGGTAATTGACACAGGCTGCAGTTGATTACGCTGCTCGTGGTCTGGTTTGTGATGGTGCGACTGGAGCTGGTTTTGCACACAGTAGCAGCTAGTGCGTTTCTTAACTGGGAGCAGGTTGCGTCACCGTGATATCTGGCTGCGGGGAGACCACAGGAGAGGGAAGACAGACATGTTAATAGACAGGGCCCGGACTGACGAGCACCGCCGTGTCACACCGACGGTCACAGTGACAGCACGTAGTCTACCGCGCTGCTCACATTTTCACACATCAGTGATCCCCTAAAGAGTCAACAGTCATGAGTTGTGTTCAGTGTCATCAGCTCAACACCTCCACCTGCCTGTAGGTCATGTGAACCTTCTTCAAGCTGGACGCCAGGTTTAAAAAAAAAAAAAAAAAAAAAGGGAAAGGCAAGATTTTACAGATAGAAAATAAAGTATAAATAATTATTAAATTAGAACTTTTGACAAAATCATCCCATTACTTTACATTATCTTGATAATCATTTAATATCAAAATGGAAATAAAATGTTTTTGCCATGAATTATAATCAAATATACAACACAGTACTTCAGCGTTGCGCATACATACAACCAGTAATGAAAGAAGTATTCCAGTCCTTCACTCAAGGGAAAATGCAATGTAAAAAATACTACGTTCAAAGTTTTACTGGAGTAAAAGTACAGATAGTCAGCTAAATGTACTGATTTATCAAAAGCAAAATTATTAATTATGCAGAATGCATCCTTTCAGAGTAGTATGTTTGTGTATATATTATTATTGGATTATTATTATTAATGATGCATGGGCAAACTGGAGCTATTTTTAATCTCTGTATGCACTGTTAGCTACTATATGATTTAGTATTTAAAAAGCACTTATCAATAAAATTCAGTTTGATTTATTCAGAGTTAAAAATAAACTTTTAAAACAAACCAAAAACAGACAATTTTGCCAAAATTCTGTGTAATTTAAGAAAATGCTTTATGTACAAAAGTAACTAGTTATTAATGTTTTACTGGGATGATGCATACTGGGATGTTGAAAACCTGTAGATCTGTATTTTTTTTAATATACAACAAGTAGTTCCGAACCGCAGAGGTCCGTTAGCGTCACTGTCGTGCCGATAATGACGATAAAGCTCACCCTCTCGTGTAATATTGCTTTATTAATAAACAAAGTTAAATCAATTAAGTCTTTATTCCAGACTAGTGCTAAAATGAAGACCAGCTGTAGACAGAAACAAAGTCCTGCCTAGCCTCTGTTCCACTAGCTTCTAGCTTCTCGTTTCTTATAGAGTCTTTCTGAAAAGAAAAAGTGATGTTCCTGGAGTTTACTATCCATATTCTAAGATAATTTAGTATCTACTGCAGCACGTTCTATTACAAATTGAAACCTTTGTGATTTTAATAAAGTACTAAACAGTTAATTAGTTCTCCTGTGAAATCTTTCCAG
>CAKAOI010026383.1:63508-135684 GCA_916701655.1 Sebastiscus albofasciatus | reverse complement strand
CTGATCAAATATGAATCAATATTCTGTTACTGTAATGCCTATTTCTTGCTCCAAATGTTTTCAGAAACATCTTGTAGTGAACTGTTTAGCTGTAAAATGAGAAGGTTGTGACCCGGCAGCCATGTTGAGATCAGTTGAGGAAATACCAAGCAACACCCACCAGCCGGAGCAAACTTTCTCAGAATATTGATTCATATTTGATCAGCGCTGCCTAGTTTGATCGTTTGATTGGAGTTCACAAGTGATAGAAAGATGCCTCCGTTGAATGAACAGCCAATAGGAATGCTCTCTCTCTCTGAAATGACCTGTGATTGGCCAAAGTCTCCCGTCACGGACTAGGTCTTTTAAAGTCTGAAAACAGAGCCATGAGGAGGTGCAGGAGTCTAGTTTTCTCTCAGAACACTTGAATTACAACATGCTGAAAGGTTATTATGGGATTTTTGCCCAATGATGCCAAAAACATTCTGCCTACTGCAGGTTTAACTGCAACCTGCTTAAAATAATAATCTATTTTTTTTCTTCAGATGACATTAATTACATAACTAATAATGTTTTGGGAAGAAATACGTTAACATTTTACTATGATGGTTGCTTCTATGAGTAGTTTATTCTTTAGTCGGTAGTCTTTGTATGTTAAACAGGTTGGTAGGATGAGGGTTAGACACAAAGAGTTATCTGTATGGCAATAAGCTGAGGTGTACGCACAGAGTTACTAACAACATTACCAAAAGGCCCAACAGCTGCTTGTGAGCACACAGGATGTGAGGATGTCGTAATGAAGAATAAAAATAGAGCCATAAAATGACTGAATAATGATTTTTATCACCATACGTACATGCGGTAATTGATTAAGATTGTGCAAGTTTTTAAAAAAAAAAATACTTTCATGTCATGAATATAAAATAGGTGTTTAAGATGTGGTGAGGGACATCTGCTAGATTGAGAATACATCTGGACACAAGATGTGTGCTCCGTCTTTCTCATTCTGGCTGTACATGATGAATGTCCACCACATAGTGACAACATACATGTGACAGCTGTCTTTGTTGGTGGGATGTATGTAGCAGACCGACTGTATATAATGAGGGATTTCACAGAAAATGTTGGTGATTTTTCACTTCAACATGCAGTCAGTTAACACTGCCTGGTTGTTTTCACAAAGAGACAGCACCCCGGGCAGAAAAACGACAACCATGTGATCGAGGGTGAATCAGCCTTTTGTAGAAATAACATCTGATAGATAAAGCTTTACATAAGAAAAATGCTTCTGTGACGTGCTGCTGTCCAGTAATTTAGAAATATTGAACGATTACATTCTGATTGTATGTCTTGTTTACATTTTGCAGATGTACTCCTGCTAGTACATATAGAACTACTTGACCTTAATACCGTTATAAAACCCTGATTACATTCTTCGTCTCCACTGTTTTTTCTTCGTCATACTTCCCACTTAGCTTTGGATTTGTTTCCTCTGAAGCGTGCTTTTACTCTTCGGTCTTATTTGGTATGTTTAACAGCAGCCGCATCTCTGTATATTTGATCAGCAGTATATAAAACAAGTAGATACACATCTTCTTGTTACGTTGTTTAAAAGATGCATATTAGATTATATCTAGCTAGATTTTTCAAAGCAGTTCCAAGTCTTTTTTGTTGTACTTTGTTGTTTGCCATTATGCTTAACCCAGAGCTATCATGCAGCAGTGTAGACGTAACTGATGACCACTAGGCACTGAGTCATATTTTGGTCATCTGATGCCAGCTGACTTAAATAATGAAGCAGTCATGATGTTATGAGCAGCAGGTGTAAACAGTTAGAGAGCTGCAGCTGCTCTAAACTTCAAAATAATTACTGGTGTCCATCAGCAGCAAAGCTTCACTTTGAAAAGTTTGGACGGATCGCATTTCCTCACATTTATCACTTACATGTGGTGGAGGGACAAAACTTGCAATAAAGATATATTATTTCGGTACCCTACTGAGAATCATTTACATTCACATTTTGAATGATTTTCTGAGAAGGTGATGTTATCAGAAAGATATTGTTTTTAGTTTTGGTGTCAAGATTTCAACAGGATTTGCTTCACTAAACTGGTTCTTGAGATATGAAACTTGGCTTTGGCTGTTTTCATCCTGTTTTTTAATTTCAGTTTGAATGATAACTGACTAAAGTAGAAAAGTAATTTTAATCTGTGGGGAAGCTTTTGATAATGGTTTTGGGCCAAACTATTGAAGGACATTGAAGGACAGCAGGCTCAACCACAACGGGATATTTTATATTAATGAGAACATTTAACTGTGTGCACTTGGTTCACAATGATGAAACAGACAGAGGAGACAGTGATATCAGTGTCTAAAGTTTTAACACATCCTTGTGTGTTATAACTTATGTAATGGTGGACAGCTGCTTCAGTAAACACGGTCAGAGGGGGATTAACCTTTGACCTCTAAAACATTCAGAATGAAGGCAACAGCCGCATTGTTTTACTAGGATCACAATCAGAATCCAGTTTATTGCCAAGTAGGTCTTCACATACAAGGAATTTACTTTGGTGTATTGGTGCATAGACAAGAAACATAAATATAGAATAGAAAAATTACAATAAAAATATAAAAAAATATGTACAATGCAACTGTTGAAAAAGGAAAGAGCTGTGCAGGAATGTGCAAAACTATATACTCGGGGTTGTGCAAAGGTTCTCCTATAATCCACAACCATCTCCACTGTCTAAAGATCTTCCACCTGTAGGCAGACTCATCCACTCCAGAGATAAGTCCAATGAGGGTGGGGACAGCAATGAAGTTCAGGAGCTTGACGAACTGGTGACTAGAGGTGAAAATGTTGGTGTACAGGGAAAAGAGCAGAGGGGATAAGGACGCAGCCTCGAGGGGAATCGGTGCTGATTTATCCCAAGCTTCACATGCTGCTTCCTGTCAGACAGGAAGTCTGTGATCCACCTGCAGGTGGAGTCAGGCACGTGCAGCTGGGAGGCAGAGCTGAAGTCCACAAACAGGATCCTGGCGTAGGTTCTGGAGGAGTCCAGGTCCTGGAGGATGAGATGGAGTTGACTGTGTTGTCTACAGACCTGTTGGCTCTGTGGGCAAACCAGTCAACTGTGGAGAGGGTTTTAAGGTGACTTCATAACCTCAGAGGTCAGGGCGACGGGTCTGTAGTCGTTAAGTCCTGCGATCCTTGTTTTTCTGGGGATGGGGATGGTGGTGGAGATATTTCAGCAGGCTACGTGGCATGTCTCTAGTGTTACCAAATGCTAATCATTAAGTTTGTCTTTCTTTGAATCCCCCGCAGCGCCTTTAATTACACTCGTCTGATGACCTGATGCTACTAAAATGTTAATTGATGTACTTTGTTGCCACATGGCAATAATAAGCGATAACAGAGCAGCGGCTGCTCGCGAACATCACAGATTTGATGCACTGGTTAACATTTTCACACCATAAAAAGGTCTGTGAATACTTCCTGTAATGGCTCATGGTTTTGGGCGAAGGAATGGCCAAGCTATAGAAGGACAGGCAGCCATGTAGTCTGGGAGAATAGGACAATTGGGAGAAGTTGGAAACAGAGAGAACAAAGGGCCTGAAAAGATGAGGTTGGAAACACGGGTCAGTAGAAGTTTCTTATTAGTCCAGACCTATGATCCCACATAAATAAGGACATTTTGTACTGTGTACTTCAGAATATTGAGAGACGGGGAAATGAAACATACTGTGAGTCTACTGCGTATTCAACATAGACTGTATAAGTGGACGTTGTCACCATGACGTCACCCATTGGTTTGTGCACTGCCGTTTTGAAGCCTCGAGGTCGGCATTTTGGCCGTCACCATCTTGGTTCTTTGCAACCAGAAGTGACACAAGAGGTTGGAGGTAAGCACAACCGAACGCTGAATAAGACATTTTTAGGCAACCAAAAAAGTTATAATTAACTTTCATGAACTGAAAACACACTGTGAAAGGGTTAAAGTAGTTGTAAGATGAAAACACAGACGAATCCCAGACCGGACAACGCCGTGGCAGCGATCCGTCAATCACAAGGTAGCCATGCCCTAAAGCATCCCCTGCTTTATGGTCTATTTGACTCTAAATGGGACCATAATTTACTAAATGAACATCATGCTGTATTGAAGAAGACTTGAAACTAGAGATTGAGACCATGAACTCATGTTTACAATGTTTACTGAGGTAATAAATCAAGTGAGAAGTAGGCTCATTTCCCTACAGGCCTTGGCTTCACATCTCAGACCCGGAGGTTGCCCACTGATATTCACAGATGCTGTTTCAAAATCAGTTTTCTCTGAATACTGGAAGCAATCTATATTTGTATCAGTGTGCTGCAGAAGTTGAATCAAATTAATAAAAAACATAGATGTTGATTTGGTACGCTAAATGTTTTAGCAAAATGTACTGTCAGATATGGCTGACTAATGCCAGAATGCCAAAAACCCAAACAGAGGATACATGTAAAGCGTTTTCTAATAATAATATAAACATAAGAAGTTTATAATAAGAGTGCTTCAATTGCTCTCTGTGATTATCTAAAGTTTTGCGGTGTCTGGGTTTCCATCAGAGGCATGTGCTGTCCTGTTTTTACCCATCACCCCCTGCAGCAGCTAAAGGGCCTCAAACCCGCACCGTCCCGTCTCCAAACCCCCGACAGACAAGAACACCAACCTCTAATATTCAGCTAAAATCAGAAAATGAGCACAGAAAACCACCGTTTTTGTTACAGACTACTTTGATTTGGATAACCCCTTAAAACCCACCTGCTGAATACAATTAGGCTCATTTCCAGTCCCACACAATTTATTTAATTCCATTTTAGGGAGCCCAGTATGCAGAAATATTCAAATACACCATTTTAGAATAGGCGAACATAACACATTAATACTGCATTAAAAAAGCTGCATGTTCTTGCCCCAAACTGCATGTGATTATCATAAAGTGGGCATGTCTGTAAAGGGGAGACTCGTGGGTACCCATAGAACCCATTTTCATTCACCCATCTTGAGGTCAGAGGTCAAGGGACCCCTTTGAAAATGGCCATGACAGTTTTTCCCATCGCCAAAACCTTTGAGCGTTATTTAGCCTCCTTCCCGACGAGCTAGACCTGGTTGGTACCAATGGGTTCATTAGGTTTTCTAGTTTCATATGATACCAGTATCTTCATTCTAGCTTTAAAACAGCCTGCTTCAGCCCGAAAGACAGTAAAGTTGGTCGCAGGTCTTTTAATTAAAAAAGAAATTGCTAGAAACATCTGGCGGGCCAAATCGAACCTTATGGTGGGACAACTTTGGCCCGTGGGCCTCACTTTGGGCAGTCCTGGACTAACGTCAGAGCTGTTCCTTTTAGTCCTTTTTGTGAGAAAGGCCCCAAAACAACTGCAATGCAAAACACAACATGTTGTCTTTCCATTTTCGGTCCACCTGTTGCTGCTCTCTTCACCACTGATCACCTCTACAATGATCCAAACCCAACACTGATTTTTAGTTTTACTAAAAGAATTTACAGTTTTACAGGAAATCCAAAACAGCACTTTGAAGTTTGGCAAAATAAACTGAAGTGAATATTTAAAAAATGACTTAAAAAAAGCAAAACAAAAAACACTTCACAAGTCTAGCCTGAAGAGAGATGCTTTTATGATTTACTTGTGCCGTCTTGTGTGAGCTGAGGAATGAAATACTTAAATTATGTGAATAAAAAAACTCAAACACAAACCCTCTGTTGGGTAATGGTGTAAATGTTTGTCCATTAATATCACTGTTCACTGCTGGGGATCAAGCCACGGCCTCCAGATCCACAGAGCAGCGTTTATCCTCCATGAATACACGACTGTATAAGACCATTGTTTCAGTTCATTGCACGTCCAAACTGTTCGGTCTTAGTTTGGATCCTCAATCCTCCGGAAAACTGCGAGGAAATTCTTCCCTCCGTTTCTCTGCACTTTCTTCCCTTCCTCCGTACAGGTCCCCAAACGACTTATGATGACATCACCAACCTGTCAAAATAAGAGTGATCACATTAAAGGACGCAGCGGCAGATGAACTCACCTCAACTCATTTATTTAATTTAACTTGTGACAGAGCTTTTTCACATTAGTCACGTTTCCATTCAATTGTCAAGCAAACTTTTGAAATATCGTAAAAAAAGAAATGTGAATTTGGCGCGTTTCCATCAACTGGTTTGGAGTGAATAAACTCTGCTATAGCATAGTTTGGTCAGAAGTTGGCACTATAGGCTACGCACAGCTGTAATCCGCCAGTAAACAGGGTAGAAGAAGTAGAGGTACAGTAGAGCCAAGTTGCCTTGGCCATCTAACCCATGCACGAGAGAAAAATGGAGCAAAACCTTCAATTGGGCAAGTTTTAATTGTTCTTTCGTATCAGCTAGCATTGGCCATGTTTCATAGCGTTTATTGTTGGAGTCAGAGTTTGTTACCTGTAAAAAAAAGTAATTAAATCTAAAGCTTCAGTAGGCTGAATATGTTTGGCATCTTTGGGCAAAAGTTCCATAATAACCTTTCAACATATTGTAATTCAAGTGTTCTGAGAGAAAACCAGACTTTTGCACCTCCTCATGGCTCTGTTCTCAGGCTTTAAAAAAATCTAGCTCGTGACGGGAGACTTTGGCCAATCACAGGTCAGTTCAGAGAGAGCGTTCGGCTCCAGCTCGGCTCTGATTGGTTGTTTTACTCCAGTCTGTGTAATCTTGCAGGTGCCATTAGGAGCACCGGAGGACACCAGAGGACACCGGAGGACACAGAGGCACATGACTGTTTTTCAGGTTACCTGTCTCATGCACTACTGTCAGGATATAGTGACCATTTTATAAAAATAACTTTCTTTTAATCATATTTGCTCCATTTCTACCCACTGCAGGTTTGTTTTACCATCATTCTCGCTCTTATTCTGTCATTAATGTAAATATGACTAACTTTTTAAAGGAATAGTACAACATTTTGGGAAATATGCTTATTTTAGTGTTAGACAAGAAGTTTGCTTTCATGTCTGTACAGAGGGAGAGTAGTACCAACCTTCTCATCTAACTCTTAACAGAGCAAATAAACACATTTCAAACTTCTCCTCTGTACACAGTTTGTTTGTTTCTGCTTTAACAAATACGTAACACAACAACACTCGCTAATTTCTGCCATTTATCTGGTGTGACTTCAAGGTTAACAATGGGGCTATTCAGGTTTTTCTGTTCTTCCCATTTTACTGACATTGTGTAAATGAAGCATAAGCCAGGCCAATCAGCTGATGGCTGTAGTTTAGCTTCATATTTATGAGAGTAATATCAATTTTATTATTCAACTAAGAATGTGAAAAAGCAAAAATGTTGAACCATTCCTTCACAGAATTTCAGATCATGAGTTTGACCTCTCTTCCGGGGATGCAAAGCTCCACATCAACGTACCAGTTCTTCGTCGGGGACACGCGTGAACAGCGGATGTTCAGTGAAGTGCTTCACCATCCAGAGGTGCACCTCTTCCACATCTGTAATGGTATACACCAAACCCTGACGTGCCCAGACAAACACAGAGAGGTTATTAACACAGTTCTGGGAAAAATATGTTAACCAAGCTTCTCAGGTGACTAAACACACATCTATTTATCCATCACTAAAACAACCCACGGCATTCATCCAAAAAAAAATAATACATCACTGATTTCCTCTGTTTTAATCTTTCTCTTTTAAACATCGTCCAACATTTCAGCATCAGAGTGAAGCGGTTTCATCACCTCTGGAGAGCAATGGTCCTCGCTAAAAGAGGTAAAAATAACCTACAGACAACACAGAGGTTAATCACCTATGTCACTGTAGTTTACTTTGGAGGCTGGACAGATAACATTACTAGAACAAGGATTTCTTAGAAAACTCAGCAATGACACAGATTTCCACACAAAGTGCATGTCGGCAGATTCTGCACATAATATGGGTTTTTGTTTCAGAGAAGGAGGAGGAGGAGGAGGAGGATGAGAGACTGTGCCTGCACAGATTCATGTTAACCACACCGTTTCAGGTGCACTCTGATTCAAAAGATATTCATTAATGAACAATAGACTTAATTTTTTAATAGAGGTTAATTTTGGTATGAAATTGCCTCTATAAATGAGCATTTTCTCGACAGCCTCCCCACCCACCAACATATGGCTGCATGCCAACGCCTAAGGCCCTTGTAGAGCTTACACACACACACACACACACACATATACACAACACGTACATGCACGAATGCATCAATGCACACACGGACACATACGAGGAAAAACGATAAAGGCCAAATTTAGACACAAGCCCTCCATTGTTCCCAGCAACCTCCATCAGCGCTCTGACTCGAGTGTCCCACCGTTGCTCTGACAGCTCTGACAGGCAGGAGTAGGGTGTGTGCAGACGTCAACCAGCTGCAGGCCACACTGGGCGCTCACATTTTATTTCAGTGGATTCATGGACGTCTGCACACTGCAATCAATTGTTGTTCCACTATTACGGACGTTGGTTTTGCAGTGCTATTAAGTCTATGACTGAAATCAAATTCTCCTTCGTTGTGAAGCGGTGGTGGCAAAGGTCTCAGTTGCAGATATTTAAAAACCTATGATGATATATATACAAAACTACGGTATCTTAATTAAAGCATGAGGCCGGTGATACTACTTTTTATATTGACAACAAATCCCACTAAAAGCCCAAAACCATCAATACTACTGGTCCTACTAACAAATATCATACATTTAACCAAAGCCTGATACATCTTGTTCCTCGGTGCCATAGAGCTCCATTGTTGCCCAAAAATGAATAAAACCACACTGAGAGACATGTTCCTTCATTAAGATGGACATGTTCCTTCATTAAGATGGACATGGGCAGTGTAGTTTATTTTGAGTCGATCCCGCATACACCGTCCGGCTGCCGTAGATACTCACTATGGTACCAAATTATGCATTAGTACACGGCTGAAAAAAGTCCCCAACGAAGCTGCTTTTAGGTAATCATTCAACCATTAAAAATGAAACTACATATTTATAACCTGTTTTTAATCACTTCTGTCTTCAGTGGGATTGAATGGGCTTTTGACTGGATGCCGCCAACAACGTAGGGATGTTGGAAAGTACGAAGAGACGGACCCAACGTACTGAGAAATACCACAATGGGTAAGTGTGTTTTTTTCTGCTTTTTGGCTGAACTGACTCTTTAAATGGCAAGTTTCAACTCAATTTTGGAATTTACTGAGTTTACATCTGTGTAGAGCTGCAACGATTAATCGATAAGTTGTCAACTATTAAATTAATCGCCAACTATTTTTGCTAATCAATTAAACGGTTTGATTAATTTTTTAAGAAAAAAAGTCAAAATTCTCTGATTCCAGCTTCTTAAATGTGAATATTTTCTGGTTTCTTTACTCCTCTGTGACAGTAAACTGAATATCTTTGAGTTGTGGACAAAACAAGACATTTGAGGACATCATCTTGGGCTTTAGGAAACACTGATCAACATTTTTCACCATTTTCTGACATTTTATAGAGCAAACAACTAATCGATTAATCGAGAAAAAAAACAGATTAATCGACAATAAAAATAATTGTTAGTTTCAGCCCTACGTCTGTGCAACTTCAATTTAAAAAAATTATTCAGAGCACAAACATTGTGAAAAGCACTGAACGACGACATTGGCTGGAACAACGGCTGCAACTTACAACTACTTCCATTATCAATAAATCTTTTATTCAGTATCATTTTTAGATTAACTGACTAAATAGGAATAGAAAAAATGTCTGAAATGTACTCGAAATTTATAAATTTCTTGTTTTGTCCAACAAAACAGTCTAAAACCCAAACGTATTAAATTTACAGAAGCTGAAACCAGTGACTGTTGTTGTTGGGATTTGTACTTGATAAACGACTTAAACAATTATCAAAATTATTACATTTCTGTTGATCGACTAATCGTTTCAGCACTGGCTGCAACAAGTCTTATTCATGTACATACATACCCCGATTCTCAGCGTGTAGGCGTACTCTGCCAACAATGTTGGACTTATAATCCTCCACTTGTGCTTGGTCTTCTTAAAGTGAGGGTCGGGGAAGAGGAAGAACATCTTGCTGAGCTGAAACGCACAAAGAAAAGGTAACGTAAGCACAGAATAAACTAGAGTTACCGCCTCATGGTTGTCTGCCTCCGACAACCAGTCAAGTTGCAGTTTACGTCCATGTCTGTCCACAATGTCATCACTTCATCATTTTATCCTGTTAGACATTTGTGTGAAATTGTCATAATTAGCAAATTCATTCTTGAGTTATGGCCAAAATCTTGTTTTGTGAGGTCACAGTGACCTTTTGACCACCAAAGTCAGTTCAACTTTGAATCCAAGTGGACATTTGTGCCAAATTTGAAGAAATTCCTTCAAGGTGTTCCTGAGATATCACGAGAACGGGACGGACAACCTGAAAACATAACGCCGGCGTAGAGGCATAAAAAATAAACTGTTCTTTTAAACTGTAGTCATTACTTGATATATTTCCCACACAAGATAAAAATAGAAGGTTTTATTTTTATCTCTCTGAGTTGAAATGATGATTGTCATCACTTAAATTTGCCCTCTATTATATGTTGTGGTTGATTTTTAAACACCGCTGATTGCAAAGCTGGAATTTCCCTCCTTGAATTTATTTCCCCCCATAAAGTTCCCCGTCTCTCCGTCTTTGACAAGTGAAGGCTCCATTCATATCCGTCTGGCTGATACATTAAAAACAATTCCAGTAACCTTTTATTAGTTAAAATAAATAATGTCAGGTAGAGACAGAAAGATGTGGGGATAATCACCGGGGACGGCTGCAGCCTCAGGGGCAGCATCGGTAATGATGGAAGGTTGAAAAACCATAACCTATTTTTGGTTACAAACCATACTAAGAAAAAGAAAAAAGGGTATTTTAGGTCTTTAGAGTATCCCGTTGAAACACTCAAAACACATCATGCATATTAAAAGGATTGGGACTAGATTTGGAGCACTAGTCTGGGTGGTCGTCTTTTATTTCTCCGACAGTTTTGTTCTAATCACGAGCGACGGAGACAACTAATACTAAAGCAAGCTGCAGCTGGAAACATGTTGGTCCCTGGTAAATGAATGCGAGTCAAGAGATGCACAATGAGCTGAAGGGAGTGCCACTGTCTGCAAAACAAAGCACCTTAATGCGGAGCCAACACAAACCTCTCTTTCAGGCAGAGTTCCTCTGAAACTTTTCCAAACTCAGCTTGGCAACAGGCCTCAACTCAGGCTGTAGAAATAATAGCCATATTATTTTCAATTACATGAAATAGCATATTAAAATAATGATAAAAAATGTAATCAATGAATGCGTTTTTAAATGAAACACCCGTATAATTTGTATCCCATAAATGTGTCAGCATTACCCTGCTATGTTCATTTCTTCGTTTATACTCGCTGAGGGCATCTGAGGTGAGGTCTTTTACCCCCGGGTACCTAAATTTACCCTGGTACACTAAGCCCGCTGCGTAATCTAATGCGACTTTCAACAAGTCATAGATTACCACAGCTAATTGGAACGGATAAATGCACTGCTCAGCTGCCTTGCGTGTCAGTCAAGGACCCCATTGTTGTGAAATCCTGGATTTAATGAGCAATCCGTATAAATTCATTCAGTCCATATGTTGAACATGAGGAAAGTAATTATTCGTCGGGAGAAACGTGCATATTCTTATTACCTTGGCAGCGCCGGAACGGGCTGTCAGCTTTAATTTGAGGTCATTAGAGGCCACGGTGGATACGCCGCTGCGGAACCGCAGGCCTTTAGTTAGTATATGAGCTCCACTTCAGTCCCAATGAACATCATATGTGTTATTTCTATTTATTACACGGCTTTATTGAGTACTCGATTCTGATTGGTCAATCACAGCTTTCTACGGTCTGTCATTTTTTTATGATATGCCGGACTCTGGCGGACTGTTTTTGTGTCAAACTATTGATTTCTTAAGTAAGTAGCAGTGTAATAAGCGGGATAATGTACAGCCAGCGGGTCATTGTTGTGAAATAACCCCCTTCATGACAATGTTTCGCATCGGGGTGCCGCATCGTCCTGTCGGGGTTTATTTCCCATCAATGACCGGCTTGCTGTACATTATCCTTCACATAAAGCATCAGTCAACCAAGTTTACAAAAAAATGTACGGCCAGTTGTATCTAGCCAGTAGGGTTGGGCGATTGGACGAATATATCAGCTGAATACATTGACGGTTGTTGTTTTTGGCCGATGTTTGTCATTTTATTTTATTGATTTAATGATCCGCCTCAGACGAATGAGAGACGCTCAGCCACTACTCTGGCAGACAGAGAGACAGCGGGAGCCTGCAGATTTTCAGATCTAACTCTGTGAATTACAGGGTTTATTTCGACCAAACTACAGTCGATGTTTGTTGGAACAGTGGAAAGACTAACCATGATTTTGGTGAGTTTTATTTTGTTTCTGTTGAGTTTGAATGTGTGGTTTATATGCTGTGCCGCTTGAAAAGCTGATCTCCCAGCTGAAACTACGGCCATGCAGATATAATGTGCGTTCCAATACCCATACTACCATACTATTTAGTATGCCAGAAGAAGATTTAAATGTCCCGATACATAGTATGTCAAATGCAGTATGCCAAAAATACCGGGATGTCCTACTACATCTAGTCGCATTTTGCAGTATGCAAGCCAGCATGCTTTTCCGGCTGTTCTGACCCACAATCCTCTGTCTATGAGTAAGAGGGTCAAAGTTCAAGGCACAATGTTATGTAGAAGTAGTCTGTCCCAACTGTGTGCATACGTTATGCAACAGTACGTAATTTGTAAGGGCAGCTAGAGTTTGTACTAAAAGTAAAAAGAAAAAGTGATTTGGAACGCACCCATAGTTTGTAGAGATGTGCCAGTATGGCGTTTTTACTATATACCGTGGTCAAACATACTGATGGTAACGATACTGCAAACAATTTTCATTACTGTCATTACCGTAACATAAGCTAGTCTGAGTTGTAATATTCAGCAGCATTTTGCAAGACTGACAGAGTTAAAACTTCCTGCTTCAAGATCACACACATTACATTCTCCCTAAGAGGTCAACTTCAACTCTGCCTGTGGCATTTGTTAGTGGTAACCCTGCAGTCTATGCTAGTAGCACAGAGCTGGTGTGCAGATGGGCGAGTGGTGCTACAATAGCGGCTGGTGTGGAGCCCAACATTACTGTGCCGCAGTTCATCACAATATGCCCTTTTCACAGCAGCCACTTTGACATGTCATAAACACAGGTGTAATCAATAACATTAATTATGGCCCTGTTATTGCGCATGCTGGCTCACTGGGATTACTGTGACACACTTAATAAAATAGGACCATAATTAATGTTATTAATTACACCTGTTTACCCTGCTATGACATGTGTTAATGGCTGCTGTGAAAAGGGCACATTATGCTATTACGTTCTGCCTTTTACCTGTTAACACTCAGCAGGTGTCGCTGACTGTAAGTTCTGGCTGATAGACTGGTGGCTTGGATCATAAACTCTGACTGTGACAGAACCAAAAAAAAAAAAAACTAAACTAAAATGAATTTCATGAATTTAACCTCAGGAAGGTTTGAGGACAGGAACATTGCAAATAAAGCAAACAGACGTGATCGACAGTGTGCAGGACGTTTTGGTTCAACTTGGGTTTTTTGGCACAACGACAACAAAAAGAAATCAGAAGATGAATGAAAGCATGAACGTTTGCATTCATAGAAGACCAGACAAAGACAATATGCTGCATTTAAAGTCAAGTTCAGTCTTAAATTTTAAACAACCAACCTGCTTTTGTTTCTGGTGTTTTTAGTGCATTTGTTGGCAATGATTATGTCACTATAATTTAGCACTAATAGTAATATTTTAGGAGAGTTTGATGTTTATCATGATGATACCGTACTGACAAACTTTCCATCACTGGATACATTTACACTGTGGTCAGTTAGGTTTCCCTATAGTCCTGCCAATAAAGTCAGTTATATAGCTGTAACATCAAATCCAGACTGCGTGCTCAACGTTCACACTGTGAACGCTGAGACGTATTAATTCTGATTGGCCGGATGGTTCAGATTAACTTTTAGTAACCGGACTGTATAACCAGACACCTGCAGTGTGACGCAGGTGTTCTTACTGAATGAGCCACTGTTAAACTGCAGGTAAAGACAGCGACTGTGAGGCTCAAGAGCTGGAAGCCAGATGCTGGTGGGAAATTCTGTTTCTTTAGTTAATTGAGGAGATTTAAGGTGAACGGAGACTTTAAACGGTCGAGGCCACTTTGAGTTTGGAAGCAGGAGGGAAGCCGTTCAATGCGTAAAAGTCTTCTGGCTGCAACAAACAGAACTAACGTGTACAGTAGCACAACATTGTTAAAACTGATTCACAAACAAATATATTCTAATGAAAATAGTTGAAATCATGTTTTTTCTTGACAATTCTTCCTTCAGTAAAAAAAACATCAGTTCTGTTAGGATCACCGTTTCTGTGACTGAATTTGAAGTGACGTTTCTCCACAAGTGAAGCACAGTTTGTGACCTTTATTGTATAATTTTTTAACAAAATTGTAGGAATGTTTGTCAGTCGGAAAAATTATTCTAATAAAAACGTACGGTAACACATCTGTAAAATAAACTCTCAATACTTGATGAGCTATAATACTAGGGCTGCACAATTAATACATTTTATCTAAATTGCAATATGGCCCACTGCAAAAAGAAAAATAATGAATGTAAATAAAAATTAAAAATAATAATAATGTAAAAATAATCATTCCCTCTAATATCACAAATCATATCGCAATAGCAATATCAGTCAAAATAATACAAAAATGTCAAAATCGTTCAGCCCTATCTAAAACCAATGCAAACAGAAGGATACGGAAAACGAATACCTATATCATTCTTATTTAATTCCATAATTGAAACTGTATTCATACACAGCTGGGCTGGAAATAATGCTTCTGAATGGGGTTGTTTTATGTAGAAAAAAGCCGTGACTGGCTGTTTTCAGGAGAACAAAACTGCAACCTGTCAGGACCAAAACTTCCTGGAGAGACAGCTCATTAGTGAATTAAACATCCCAGCATCTAATCGTCCAAGCCTACCTGTCCTTTAGTGAAGAAGTTGGGAAGGTACTTCATCGCATTGCTGCGAATGCAGGCGATGTTCTGGTATTTTCCTGTTTCTGAGGCACGCAGGGATCGGATACGATCCTGGACATAGTCAGACACTTTCACTCGGATCTCCAGGCCCAGCATGAGCTTCTCTGGGAAAAGTGGAGATAACTCCACTGAGACACACAGAGACACGAGAGAAGAGGACATGAGGTCAATACAGAGCAAAACTATGACCTGAGAAAACTGTAGGTGGTCAGATCAGAGATGTAAGTACCTAAAAGCCCCCCATATCCACAGCCAATGTCTGCAAACTCAACCCGGGGGGTCTCTTTTTTCTCAGAGGGGTTGCCAGGTAAGATGTCTGCATACAGCTGGGACCAGTCCATCTCCTCAGGACACACCGGACTGAGGAGGAAAGAGCAGGTTTTCAATTCAACTATTTGGTAGAGAATAAACATGGAAACACCTGACAGTGTGTTCTGTGGATTATCCATCCATCCATCCATCTATCTATCCATCCATCTATCTTTCTATCCATCTATCTATCTATCCATCTATCTTTCTATCCATCTATCTATCATCCATCTATCTTTCTATCCATCTATCTATCATCCATCTATCTTTCTATCCATCTATCTATCCATCCATCTATCTTTCTATCCATCTATCTATCCATCCATCCATCTTTCTATCCATCTATCTATCATCCATCTATCTTTCTATCCATCTATCTATCTTTCTATCCATCTATCTATCTATCTATCTATCTATCTATCTATCTATCTATCTATCTATCTATCTATCCATCTCTCTCTCTATATATATATCCCTCTAACTATCTATCCATCCCTCTAACTCTATCTATCTATCTGTCTATCTATCTTTCTATCTATCTATCTGTCTATCTGTCTGTCTATCTGTCTCTCTATCTTTCTATTATCCCTCTAACTATCTATCCATCCCTCTATCTACTATCTATCTATCTCTGTCTATCTATCTGTCTGTCTATCTATCCCTCTAACTATGTCTGTCTGTCTGTCTGTCTGTCTGTCTGTCTGTCTGTCTGTCTGTCTCTCTCTCTCTCTCTCTCTCTCTCTCCCTCTCCATCCATCCATCCATCCTGTACAATTTATCTCAAATCAGGCTACTAAAAGTAAACTTTCTGTATGGCTTCATCCCACCAGAGTTAAATAAGCAGCTACTTGTCTTTCTTGTTAACTTCAGTATATAGATAAACCCCCAGTAGAGTAGGGAGCTCATGCAGCTCAGTCTGCTGCAGGTACTGAACATCACAAACACAACATGAACACATGTGTTGAAGTGAATCACTCACTAGTCGAAGGTGTGGTAAGCCATCGGGTTAGAGTGAGCTCTCTGGCGGTAGTAACGCTTCTGAGGCATCGACGAACTCATCTTGGATCAATATAAACACGTTATTCCCCTAATTATTAAATAAACTCAGTGGATCCACAGACAGTCACGCTGGTTTCTGTTAGTTTACCAACGGTTGTGAGTCGCGGCGTTTTGACGTCATCACAAAGCGTCTCTTTTCATGGTTGCCAGGTTTGTTAAATTTTACACTCCGGAGCAAAGCTCTCTATCTGTCTATCCTGTAGATGTCTACTAGCTAGGTCAGGGGTCGGTCAGAAAACTTTACTATCAAAAGAGAAAAAAAATAAATAAAAATGTGTCTAGAGTGGCAAAATATTTGAGCATTGCACAAATCTAGCCCGTGACGGGAGACTCTGACCAATCACAGGTCATTTCAGAGAGAGAGAGCCTTCCTATTGGCTGTTCATTCAACAGAGGCAGCTGTCAATCACTTGTGAACTCCGATCAAACTAGGCAGCGCTGATCAAATATGAATCAATATTATGTTACATTAATGCCTATTTCTCACCTCAAATGTTTTCAGAAACATCTTTTAGTGTACTGTTTAGCTGTAAACATTTTAAAAATAAAATTATATTAACAATAACTTTTTTTTAATCGTATTTGCTCCATTTCTACACACTGCTGCTTTAATACTTCCTGACTGAGTGGCTCATGTGTAGCTACTTTTGACTTTAATGATATTCACTGTGTTGTCTATTAAATGAAAATGCTGCAGTTCCCTCTGGGAGTCCTCTGACTCCACTCTAATATCCTTCTCAGTTCACTCTGTCAAGGTGGCGACACATTTTATAGCTCCCTCCTGCTGTCATAAGGCTTCATGAGAGACTTATTTAGGTCCATAGATGCTCAGAAGACTAACTGAGCTCTTTGCCTCTCTCTCTATCCTTCATTATGAGATACATTTGTGAGACTAACAAGATGTGAATGGATTTCCCAGGGTGAGTGTCATTTGATTTTGCCCACAAGAATCTGAGATGTGCGTAATCATAACAGGAAAAATCCAATCTGCATATATCAATAATGTCAAATCTGTTTTTAAGCAACATTAAAATCCATCTTTTTGCCTAAAAATGAGACAAAACAAAACACAGTTTTCCTTTGAGATCAACAAAGTCTTTATTACAAAACATGAACTGTACTTCAAGGGTATATTTTAAGCATTTGTGTCTCGTCTCAAAGTTTTATTGGGCTTTTTAATATCTGATCCATCGATGCAGACTCTCAGGAATACATTGAATAAATTAGGGGGGAGCCATTATTCACAATCGTTTTCACCATCAAACTCTCTATTATAGAGTAAAATCCAAATCAAACTTTATGACATTCATTTTATTTTTTCTTTAGAAAGCAAAACAAAAAAACATTTCATTGACATTTTGTAACATGGTGGTAAAAATGCTTTAAGAATCAAAGCTTTTTCTTTTTCAAAATGAATAATTCTTTTCTTATTTGCCTTGTTTTTGCAGACTCCGATAAAGCTGCAACGCTCTCCTGTCGCCTAAATCTCATAAATATTTCTCGTCGTCCACTTTGAGCTCAGGGAGGCTCTGTGAGACTGGAAGTTAACGGCAGTGGTTACGTGGCAGATTAGGATTTTTGTTTTTTAATGAAATCCAAATCAGCACTTTGATCTCCTCCTTTAACATCAGAACACTTTTGTTGTCTGTATAACTGAGCCTCATACGGTGGTCACCCTCATGACCACCTCGTGGTTGGCTCTGCGCAGGCTGTTGGGTCTTAACTGGCTGAGGATGTGCAAAATGGTGTAGCCACAGTGGTGGTTGAGGATAGTCCTGACATGTCGACTCGCCCTTCGTCCGCTGTCCGAGTTCCTCTCGCCGCGACCTTTACTGCTGGAACTGATGGGGTCACCTAAGTCCTTCGCTTTCTCATAATTCAGCACTTTCCACTGCTGGTTCACCGCCTGCCAGCGCTTAAAGATCCGGTAAACAGACGATCCTTCATGGATTATAAGGCCTGGGCATTAAGGGCAAAGGGTGGTGGTGGGGGGCAGGAAGCAGGGTTACATATAGACAAACAGTTGTTTGTTCAATGAGAAGTACAAACAGGTTCAGCGTGAATAAGAACTTTACGTTCTCAAAAATAAAACGATTAATATACTGGACTTGTTTGGACTGATGTTTGGTGAGAAACACGTGTCGATGAAAATCCCTTCACAAGAAAAAAAAATAGACGCAGAGACAGAATGCAACAAATACACTCAATAAACACAAATGTATTATTTAATTTGTGTCTGTGCACTTAGAATAAACAAATATGCACATCCACAAAAGAATTGTAAACTAGGGCTGTCACAATATCAGATTTCCACTACACGATCGTCGTGGCCAAAATAATTCACAATAACAATATTACAATAACTATATTATTGCGATATCTGCAGAAACAAAATGCTATCCATCAAATTCATCTTTAACTTTGTATATTGTGCATTTTGTCTCATTTTTGTCAAATGAATTACACTCAAAATACGAGTGTAGGGAGAGTCTATAACCATGACTGTACAAAATGGGATTATTTACACAATATTAGCATATGTGTATTATTAACATGATATCAATATTTCATTTTTAAATATCCAGTGATCATCAATACCGGTATATCGCAACATCCCTAGTGTAAACTATGACTATGAGACAGTGATAACAACATCTCAACAACTATTGGATGGATGCAGGAGGATGAATCCTATTGACTTTGTGATCACCTGGTTTTTCTTCTATAGCACCACCACCACAGGGACATTTTGGGCTTTTTAGTAAAACGTTGACAACTGTTAAATAGAAATTTGATAAAGGTATTCATTATGCCCAGGATGGAGCCTACTAACTGTGGCGATCTCCTGACTTTTCCTCCGGCATGAGGTTAAAATTTGTTTTTTCACAATGAAATGTCTGTTTGGTGGATTGTGGTGAAATTTGGTTCCCCCTCCTGAATTGTGTGTCATAACTTTGGTGATCTGCTGACTTTTCATGTATCACCATCATTTATCTTTCTCAGATACTTTGGTCTAGGGCTTTCCTAAGAAATTCTTTGTCGACTAACACTCTTACGATTTTGTCGACTACTCCAAAGAATCACACAAAAGCACCACTTTGAATCTTGTGTTTACCAGAGTGTGCTCATACGTTTCTTGAAAATAAGTCATGAAAAAAGCATAAAAAATTACTAATCTAAAGAAATCTTAGTCGACTAAGACCAAAACGACTAATTAATCGACTAACGTGGTTTTCAATGTGGGGTCCAGGGACCCCCAAGGGTCCTAGAGGAGGTTCCAGGGGGTCCCCAGCAGAAAGGGGAATAATTTATTTTCACTATCATTTCATCCATAAGTAACACAATGACAGAATGTATTTTGGTCATGGGTTACATACACTTTCTGTTATAACACATCTAAAAGCAAAAATCCTATCAGATGGGGGATCTTTTTGACAGAATCTGATGAAATGGGGGTCCGTGGTCTAATTTGTGTCAGTTTAGGGTCCTTTACATGAAAAAGCTTGTGAATCACTGGACTAATCAACTAAGAGTGGGCAGCCCTACTTTGGTCTATAACCAAATACCTGCAAAACTATACGACATTCCCATCAGCCGCCCCTCGGCTGTACTTTGTATTTAGTGCTCATTACTGTAGCAAATGTTAGGATGCTAAAATGCTAAACTAATCTGATGAACATGGTATACATGTGAACATTATGAGCATGTCAGCATGCTGAGGCCACAGAGCCACTAGCATGGCTGCAGACTCTCTCAGTCTTGTTAATAAGGTGAGTAAAGTGTTCAGTGAAAGCCAAATTGGTAACGCTTTATTTACGGGTCTCTCATTCTCTAACGGTTTCCTAAGTAACAATGTAATGTGGCACTAATTATAGCCTTGAAGGAGCTGCTCTGTTTAAACCAAGTAAATATTCATTTATTATTCATTTATTGTTGGAAAGGTTTAATTGTATGCGTGCCTGTAGGCAAACTGCCCATTTTTTTCATGCTCAGCTGACCTGTTGCGCACTGACGAAAATACTCTCTAGATAGCAATTCATTGGAATTAATTCAGGTAAGTACACCATAAGTATATCGTTTAACATCATCTCCATATTTCTGATAAATAGTATCAAGATATAAAGTTATTTCTGGGAAATTATTAAAACAATTATGGCAGTGTAAAATAAAGCGTTACCACCATATCTGTTAAAATGACTTGTTAAAATGGGTATTAATAGTCACACCAACACGGCAGCCTCGGTATCTGTGTCTTACCTATACAAACGATGTCCATGAAGCCGTACATGCCGTAGCATATCTGGAAGAGGAGGTCCTGCCGCTGCCATTTGGCTGAAGGGCTGAGAGATGACCACACCAACCAGGAGATGCTGGCGATGAGGAACAACGAGCCCAGGATGATGGCCGCGATCTGCACCTTCTCGATCACAGTCAGAGAGATGGCCTGCCACTGGGAGACACACAGAAATGGACTGAAACCCTGAACCGTGGATATAGATTTCAAAATTAGTTTACTGTAATAGTGCAGGGTTTGTCTCAGTTTCTTTGACACTGTATGTTAAGATTGCGTATGAGGTCAGTGAGACAAATGCTTGATTTCCCCAATTCACCCAGTGTGAAGTCCGACACCTTCAGATGTAACTACAGTGCTGTGTCATACAATCACAGCCTCACTGAGCCTCTGCTACTCAGGCTCCCTGAATGAATTAAACCATCTCACTAATACCGTATCACACTCTCCAAAAAGATTATAATTCATTCAGAGATGCAGGGATTAGCTAGCAAGACAAGCCACTGAGGGAACAAGCATTTCCATCTGATAATAGCTCAGCATTCACGACATTTGTTGCTACGGTCTGTTCGTCTGCTGTCTGTGTGCCACACACACTCTGCCATCATCAATCATGTGCCAACTCTTTGAAATGTGCAGCGTCTCATTAATTTGTTCTTGGCATCTTCCTATAAGTCCTCATCACTATCTGCTTCTCCATTTGTCCGTAAAATAAAAACTGTATAAATAGCTCTGTGAAAATTTAGATACTCGCTCTTTATCTGCCAACAGCAGCGTGCTTCCTGTTAGGAATCAGTGCATGTTGACCAAAATCAGTCCAAATCAGTCCGTGATCAGTGATGGACAGGAGGAGTAATCAAGTTTTGTACTTGATTACTTTCCTGCTACTTTATACTTCTACTCCACTACAAATCAGAGGCAAATATTGTACTTTTTATTCTACTACATTTATTTAATAACTTAAGTTACTTTGAAGATTTTAATTAATAATACAAAATATGATCAACAAATAATTGATCATGGATTACTCACTTTAATACGCTACTCCATCAAGAAGTAAGCAAAACTACAAGCGAAGTATACCTTTGTGTAGGCCTGTAAGGCAAGAACACTTAATTATACTTGTCTTAAGTATATCTAGATCAAAAGATTAAGTACAAGTAGGCCTATAAGCCAAGTATACTTTGAATTTTCTGTATACTTGTCGGTATAAACCAAGCATACTTAGACTTTTCTGTATACTTGTCAGTATAAGCCAAGTATACTTAGACCCTTCTGTATACTTGTCAGTATAGGCTAAGTATACTTAGACTTTTCTGTATACTTGTCGGTATAAACCAAGTATACTTAGACTTTTCTGTATACTTGTCAGTATAAGCCAAGTATACTTAGACTTTTCTGTGTACTTGTCGGTATAAACCAAGTATACTTAGACTTTTCTGTATACTTGTCGGTATAAACCAAGTATACTTAGACTTTTCTGTATACTTGTCAGTATAAACCAAGTATACTTAGACTTTTCTGTATACTTGTCGGTATAAACCAAGTATACTTAGACTTTTCTGTATACTTGTCAGTATGAGCCGAGTATACTTATGTATACTTTTGTTAAGTATATCTCTGATAAGTACATAAAAAATAAACCGAAAGTATAATCTCTTATTTTAAGTTTAAAAGAACTATACTAATAGCACACTTGAATAAACTTATTTTTGGTAAGGGAGGTTAACTTGATTGATCCCTTGGTGAAATTCACAAACTACCCAGCAGGTAAATAAAATAAGCTTCACCTTTAACAGCTATACAACATTAAAGTGATGAACACATTAATGCATCAATAATTATAATACAATAATATAGTAAATATTATTCTGAAATGGGCCATAGTGCAGGATGAGTACTTTTACTTTTTGTACTACGAGTACATTTTGATGTCCATATTGTTGTACTTTTACTTAAGTAAGATTCTGAATGCTGGACTTTTATTTGTAAGAGTATTTCTACACTGTAGTATTACTACTTTTACTGAAGTAAAAGATCTGAGGACTTCATCCACCTCTGTCTGTGGTATTATTGCCATTGCATTCACTGTATGATCAATGACCACTAATGTGATTATATGATTTTCTGCCAATCGCTCACTCAAATCTGGCAATGTAAAGTTTGCACAAAGCTTTCTGCTCTATAGCCTGGCAGTCTAATGTGAAGGACTTTATTCATATATCTCTTCCTTTAAATGTTGATACCCTAGTAAGAAGTGTTTCCACATTAAAGGTGAAGACAGACAGAGAGAGCGACTGTACCTGAAGTGGGTTTTTGGTGCTGATGGCCAGGACCTGGTACTTGAAGTAGCAGATCTCACAGCTCCAGGAGCCTCTCTCACTGATCCAGCGGATAAGGCAGGACTGGTGAGTACAGCGCACAGAGCCGGCGCAGCGACAAGGGCTCAACAGCTCTCCCTGCAGGACACAACAAGCAGCTGCATGGGACACACTCTGGATGGTGGAGCTGTTATTGAATCTGCCTGTTACAAGATTGGATTTGGTGAAGATGACAGTAACAAATAAAGATAAAGATCTTTATCATGAATAGAACAACTTGCCTCCCCGGCCCTGACGATGTTACTGTCACATTTTATCTAGTGAAGGTGTTGTTTGTTGTTCCTGTCATGAGGCTGGCAAAGGGATTAAAAAAAGATAGATAACAGCCTGGAGCAAGCAGCAACAGATATAATCAATGTGATACTATACACTGTATGTATGCAAGGGGAATAATAATCTTAGAAAGGTAAGACATTAGAAAATGGGACTTTTTATGGTGCACAATAACATCGCATTGTAGCTTGTATTTTCTTTGTTTTTTTGGGTGTAGTGGAATATGATATTAGGCTATTTGTCTGATTTATTGACAGTCAATGTGCAATCCTGTCTCCAATGTTGTTTTTTATATATTTGTCAGAGATAGAGAGGATTTCAAAGTGACACCAAATATTAAGTAATAATGATCACAAGAGTTTAATCCTATACATTATATGTAGCTTTCTTGTTACCCTTAATCACTTTAGGAGTACCGGTATTAAAGCTTTGATAACAGTGACAGTAACTGCCATGAATCCTCTCAGGATAACACTCCTGTGACTTTCAGGTTTTTGTATATTTGATCAGCTTTCCGTTCTTCCTAGATCTGATAAATCTATATGTTGGTGTTTACAGATCTTCAGTGACTGTAACACACGGTGACCGGTTTGGCATTGTCTCGGTTTCAAGCTGGATGTCCCCAGTCCTGACAAAAATGTCCTGGTTTTCAACAGTCACTACCAAACTGTCCCGGTTTTCACCATAATCAAAATAATAACGATATTATATTTGTTTTCAGCGCTTACATTGACATTTTCATGTTCTGTCCCACTCATTAACCAATATAAAAAACATGCAACATGCATCTGAATTCAACACTGATTTGTCTGAAATCAATCAATGTGTCGTTGTCAAGGCTGTTGCTATGACGCTCGCAGCTCTTTCTGACAGAACAGCTTCGTTCTGTACACACTGCAAGAGTAAGCTACATTGTCAGTGGATTTTGGGGGACAAAACATCATGTCCATGGTGTTGAAAGGTGCGGTCGGTGGGTGTGCTAAACGCTGAAATAACTGTCCCCCATCCTGATGAAAACGCCTATGGTGCATGCATGAAAATGTTGCACGTGCATGAATGTACGGTACATTTAAGGGTTTCGGTTTTGGGTTCTGAAAATGTGGTCACCCTACTGAAACATCTTGGGTCTGGTTTTGCTACAGTCAAAGTGTGATGATTCTAACTCATCTCACATCTACGATCCACAGGTCCAGGAATGATTTTCCTCTCTGAGTTTTTCTGGTTCATTGTGTCTGAGTGGTCAAAGCTCCCACAGCTACCTTGTTACGCATAATGCTCACTTTTATTGCCAATTGTCGCCTAGTTTTATGGTTCTTCTTTTGTGTTCATTGGAACAAACCAGAGCTGCACTTTTTAACCACAATGTTCTGAGGTTGTGTGACGTCGGTCCGCTTTATAGGGTATAATGATACAGTCGATTATGGGATGGCTTTAACTCTAAAAGCAACGCCCTCATACAATTGTGCTCTGCTTGGTGCCGTAATATGGAACATAATGAACAAAAGAACTTGTGACTCTTTCAATTTCTCTGCCAATCATATACGTATGCTGTGCGTATTCTGTGCCTGGACAGGTAACCTCCTAGTGTTGAACTGTCTCCATCAGTTGTGTACATTATAGCCAACTCTCCAACGTCTCTCTAACAGTTGCATGAATTCATCAGCTTCATTCATCTCCATCCAGATCACATGTGTCCAACTGCAGAATGCATTATTTTGCCTGACTAAATGCTAAGCAACTTTTTATTTATTTATTTTTTAGGGGCTTTATGTGGGCTAAATTGTATGTTAAAAGGCTAAATGGGACATGCAACAATATAATCAAAGACATTTTATTTACATTTTTTCAATTAAATAAAAGCATGTCAAATATGTCTGGCCCTTGGTGTGATTCTCATTTCCCAGTGTGGCCTTTAGTGAAAGTGAGTTTGACACACCTGGCTCAGAGGAACATTAGGATGAGAGTTTTGGAGCAGTGATCAGCTCCCAACTTGACACACTAGCAGAAATAACTGGAGCCAGTTGATTTAATTATGACTATGGGGTATAAAAGGGAGTGTACCTCATTATTACGAAGACGTTTCAAGCATCATTCAAGATGTCATCTAACCAGACATTTGAAACATGAATCAAAATGTAATAAAGTGAGAGTCTACTACATTTCACTATATCTGCTGCTTTAACGCCTTCATCTGGATACAGTTTGTTCTCTCATGTCACTTTACCATAGCCTCAAAAGACATCACAGGACATCTGGTGCAGGTTTTTGTTGTCAGTACGAGACTCCCCAAGGCCCTCGGACTGACAACACTCTCGCACATCTCACTTTATTTTCTGTCTGACTGCGGGTGATGTGCTACGTCTTTAATTAGTTGGCTATCTGGAGGGGAAACAAAAACTTTCTGAGACCTCTAGCAAAGTCGGTCTCTTCAAGGTTGATTTCATCCGCTACATTGCTCAGACCGTCACGTCTCCGACGAGAATGACAAGCTTTTTAAAAATCATTTTAACTTTCTGTGCATCCATTCACTCTGTTCTCCTCTTAAGCTGCACTTTGTGTGACCTTCCTGTAGCCGAAAGGAATGATCAAAGGTTTGAGATCTGTATTAATGGTTTCCTACTGAAGAGTCCTTCAGCAAGTTATTGAACTCGTACTGCCTCCCACACTCAAATCCCTCAGAATAATAATCAGTATGAATGTCTTTTATGTCGAGGAATCATTCTCGGAAACCTTTCTTCAATGCTTTTTTTTTAAATGGCCTAATTTTGTGCATCAGATGCTGAATCTATTACTGTGAGGACTTCACTGGTTCACACAGTAAATATAAAGCTGCTCCTGCTTCTTTCCAGCATAAATGATGCCCTTCGTCTGCCCACTGCTATTTTCAGATCACTGTTGATGGATTAATTCCTGTTTTAGTCTGAGTCATTCTGGGTTTAGCAGACTTGATGCACACTTCCAGGTATTTGAAGCAGTCTGGTATTGATGTATAATGAGATTTTTAAACTGAATTTGTTCACACAACTTAATTTCTTTTTAAGGGGCAACCCAAACAAATACTACTTGTTATGAAGACCACTACTCAGTCTGTGAAAACAGTTATATAATGTCTTCTGTGGCTCTGGAGGAGCTTCGTCACATCCATATAGACTGTACATAGGAAGTGGACGTAGTCACCGTAACATCTCCTATTGGTTTGTGGACTGCCATTTGAAAGCCTTGAGTTCAGCATTTTGTCCGTCGCCATCTTTCTGCAAGAAATCTCCTTATGGCGGTTAATTCCAAAGAAGTTTCAAAAAGGTTACTTGCTAATTTTTATCACCTAATTACCATGAAATTTGCGGACCTATAAAATGAAGTGTTACCAGCGTTTTTTGAACATTAAAGCTGAAGTCGGCGAGATTGGAGCAAATATGATAAAAAACAGTTATTTTTAGAAAACGTTCGCTATATCGTGACAGTAGTACATGAAACAGGTAACCTGAAAAAAATCATGTGCCTCCGGTGCTCCTAACTGCAGCTGCAAGATTTCACAGACCGGACGAGGACAAGCAGTAAGAGCTGATCTGAGGTCTGCTGTCCATCTGCTGTCTATGAGAGTCGGCTGTCAATCACTCGCCTCAAATGTTTTCAGAATCATCTTGTAGCACGGTTTAGCTGTAAAATGAGAAAGTTTGTGACGCCGCCGCCATTGTGAAATCTGGTGAAGGAACGCCAAGTTCCGGTCACAAATATTTAGTAAAATTATTTCTAGAATGAGTAAACTTCTTAACAAATATTGACATTTGAGCGTTGCCTGTACTGGGTTAAGTTTCCTGAAACTTTTCACATTCACATTTAGTATTTACAAGCAGGCATTTCTATGGATTATTGAGCTCAAACAGCAGTCAGTGAAGGAACAGTGAACATGACCTCTCTTGACCTGCTAAAGACTTCCTCAGGTGAGGCACCACATGGTTTGAGGCCCCCAAGCACACCTGTGCTGCTGAAGTGCAGGATCCTGCAGGTTCCTGGAGGTTTTTCTGGAGCCTCCAGGGTCCTATGGGTTCCTGGAGGTTTTTCTGGAGCCTCCAGGATCCTACAGGTTCCTGGAGGTTTTTCTGGAGCCTCCAGGATCCTCCAGGTTCCTGGAGGTTTGTGGAGCCTCCAGGGTCCTATGGGTTCCTGGAGGTTTTTCTGGAGCCTCCAGGATCCTCCAGGTTCCTGGAGGTTTCTGGAGCCTCCAGGGTCCTAAACACTGACCAGCTGACCCCCTTGTTAAAGAACCCACAGTGATATACCTTTTATTATTTATAGCTACCTTCTCCGGACCCTGGAAGCAGATCCGGCACTGCGGTGATCGCATCCCGCTCTCTGAGAGACTCGGGAGGGATGATGCGTCCAGGCCTCCGCTAGCTCCTCCTCCTCCTCCCTCGGTTTTGTCTTCGTCTGTCTCCTCCAGAGCCAGGCTGCGTGGCCGGGAGTCAGAGCCGTAGTATTCCTCCTCATCGTCCCGGTGGGAGCAGCCCAAAGGCGGCCAGCCACAGCCTCCTATAGCGAGCCCTCTCATCCGGGTCTGCGTGTCCGGGTCCGTGCCCGACTCGGTCCTCCTGCTTGATCCGGAGCGCATCAGTACCAACACTTTGAGTTCATTGAAAAACATCCGGATGCGATACTTGAACATTCTTCAACAGCTTTATACTACACAGACAAAACCGCTCTGAGAGACAAAACAGCCTTCGGCTTGACTGTGGCAGCTCCAATATAAAGTACCATCATCATCATTTTATATACTATTATTATTATTATTATGGCATCCAAACCATTTGATCAGGTAGTCCACATTCCTATTGAATAAAACACAGATCTCGGTCAAAAAAGCATGCCTGAACCATGATAGGCTATTAGATCAGCCCATAGCTCTTTGCATATCCTGTTGTTATAGCATGTGCACCGCAATCCAGCCAATAGGGAAGCACTATTTCTCCTGGATGGAGCCAATGGAGGCTGAGAGAAATCAGAGTCAGAAGGGTCCAACATCATCATCCTCCCATAATTACATTATCATTTTGTTTTTTATCAGCATCCAAGTGTTCCTCTTTTAAATCAACAAAAGGATTAAAATGTTGGTTCTTCTTCTCCAGAAGGGAAAGCAGAGAGTGTGTCAGAGGATGTGGGGGGTTGATATTAAATCCTATTAAGTCAAAGCCGATTTATATCTGAGTTTCTCCCATTTACCTACAGGGGACATGAAACTACACGAGGTGACACGCGTGCATCCTTTGTTGTCTCGCAGTAGGCATCCATCATCATCATCATCATCATCACTCTTCTTCTTCCTCCTCTTCTTTGATCACCTTATCCGACAATTAAGTTACAATCCAGCAGCGTTGCATGTTAGATATGAAAAATTAACAATAATAATAAAAAAAATCCATTGCACGACAACTTGCACTCACAGTTTTTTTCCATCCATCTCTGCGCCACAAAGAGAAGAGAGAGAGTCAGATATGGATTCCTGCAAAAAATGAGTCGACGGCAGAGACTGCAAAAACGTCCCTTCCGGGTTGTTAAAAACAAATCATCAAATCTTCACCTGAATAAATCAAAGGCCTTTCAGTGGGACAATAGAAATGCGACGTGTCCAGGATCTCGAGCATGTTAAAACTTGATTTTCAGTCGTTTTTTTCTTGCAAAAACTTCATCTGTGCAGTTACTGTACATACCGCAGATTTGCATTAAAACACCTCCATGCTGCAGCTGAGAGGATGAGCTCCATCCTCAGCAGGCAGCTCCACACTGAGAGGAGGCTGCTGTCCGAGGTGCTGATGTTCATGTGACGTAGAGGCCACGTGCTGATATCCATCGACTGATAGAGAAAAGAAAAACAATTATTAAGAAACTGTGTGTGTGTGTGTGTGTGTGTGTCACCATCTCTTGCATGGTGTCATAAGACTATAATAACCAGAACAAAGACTGTCTGACAGAGAGGCTGTATACAATAGATCCACCATTCACACCACCACATCTGTCAGATCATTGTCACAGAGGAGACTGTCTGCTGACTATTATTAGATAAACAATGAACGTCTGCTACACCATCACAAAGAGAAGCTTTTTCTGAATTCTGCTTTTTTTTTTTTAATGAAAAGGTTAAAACTTATTATAGGCTACGCATTATGAAATAAACATTATACCTCCAGAAAATCTTCAGCTGTTTCTAAATGAATCTGCATTGAATATTAGGGAGAGAGAATAGGATAATGACTGAGTTGTACACTGATTATATTAATTGATTATGTGTATATATATATATATATTTGTATGTGTATATAGCGGATATATATATATATATATATATTTTTTGTGTATATAGTGTGTATAGATACATATATATTTGTGTATGTGTATATATATATATTTTTTGTATGTGTATATAGCATGTATATATATATATATACTGAATATACTATATATATATTATTTTATTTTATTATTTAAAAAAAAATGTTACTTGTGTATATTCTTTTTATTTTATTTGTAATTTTTTGTATATGTATTTTATGTGTGTTCCTTTATCTATAATGGTTTATTTTATATTAATATTATGTTTGTTAAGTTCCTTTGTACCGAGAATGTTGTTGATACGTTTATGAATGTTTGTTCTGTTGTTTCAAAATGAACAAAAAAATAAATAAATATAGTATTGAAAAATAAAAAATCTGCATTGAATACCTGTTCGTGTCTTCCTTGAATGTAAATCTACAGCCAGGGGGCAGAAACTATGTTATTTAAAGGTATTACAGTCAGTGTTGTGAAGGAGTGATAAGAAGCTGCGGTGTGCTGAAGAGGTGAATTATCTGACATTTTTTTAGCACACATTTACAACTTCAGTAAATCATTTCTAATTTAGCTGCCCCATTTTTCATCTAAACTCAAGTGCTTGAGAACTTTCAGAATCATTAGGAGCTCTGTGTTATATCCTAAATGATCTAATTAACAGTTTGAGTGAAAATTTAATGTTCAATTTGACTATTTTCTCCAGAAATCCAAAAATGTTAAGTGGATATTGATCTGGTTTATTGGCACAGTGAGACTATGATAATAAATATACATAGCACTTTTCAGTGTGTCAACAGATTAAAATGTGAAAACAAGATGACAAAGGGAGGTGATAAAAGAAATAGAAATGAAATAAACAAAGAGGTGTTCAAGCAAATGGAGATCTTGAGGGATTAATACTGTTCAGTGTCTCATGCAGAAACATCCATCCCTGTGTTAACCTCTCTTAGTAATATAAAGAATCACATTGAAATAGTGCAGCCTGGAGGTTACAAATGCTTATACTGTAAGTACAGCATGCCCTATTTGAAGTACACAGTTGGCAATGTACAGCTGGGATCAGAGATACGCAGTGTAGTAAGGAGAGATATCAGTTACAGACTATGACTGATAATCATGTGTGAAACCAGCAGTGCTGCAGGAAAGACAATGGAGATTGGAAGTGGGCCAATGATAGTTATCACGTATACTGATGGTGTGTCCTCATCTATATGATAATGGAGGGTCCAAGGCCATCAGTGGGTTGTGGTAAATATTATACAGAGCCAGAGGCATTCTTACATCTGATGCAATGAAATCCCTAAAGAGGATGTAAACAAACATGTTAGACACACAGTAATTACCATACATTTATAATATCTATAGTCATATCACTTTCAAAGTGTAGAATCTGTTTTGCTCTATGAGAAGAATAAAAAGCAGAAATGCCAGTCGATCTGCAGTGCAAGTCATCTGCAGAAACATTTTCACCTCATAACACCAACATTAGCCAACATTTGTGGTTACAAAACTGAGAACTGGTCAAATTAGAGGCATCTGGGAAACAACTGCATCTCTCTAAAGTCTCAATACTGCTGCTGCCTATTACTATTATGCTATTATATCAATTCGCCTGAAACAAATCTCAAATTAAATCATTCAATTTTCTGTGGAAAAAATATTTCTTACCAGTTGATTATCACTGTGATTAAAACATAATAATAAAGAAATTACATTGAATATAAAACATGAAAATAAAATGAATTACAATGTTTACTGTTAACACAAACTGTAATATTTCTGCAAAGATTTATATATAAAAGTGGATAATATTTACATTTATAGTGAAGTATGGGAATTAATTTACATACATAAACATAAAAACATATAATATTCTTATAATAATAATAATTTATAATTTATTTTATTATAAGGTTATATTTTTTTCTATATGTTGTGCTAATATATTCCATACTGTTTTTTTCTTTCTTCTTAAATTTTATATGTTGTTGTTTTATTTTATATTTATTTTATTTTATTTTAACCCTTTTATGATTTTTTGTATTTTTTAGGAGGAGATAGATAACCCTCAAATTTTATTTATTGTGGCCTTTTTTCCCTAGCAGTTGTATGCCACACCTTTCAAAGATTGCACATATAATCTATTATATTTTTATTATATTATTTTTTATTATCTATTATTAATGATAAATAATTTATAATTGATTTTATTATTAGGTTATTTTTTTCTATTTTCTTCTATTTGTTGTGCTAATATATTCCATCTTTCTTCTTAAATTTTATATGTTTATTTCATTTTATTTTAACCCTTTTATGATTTTTTGTATTTTGTTACTTGTGCAAATAAATAAACTAAATTAAACTAAGAAAACATTTTTATGTGGTGAAATAATAGGCGTGTCTGATATATGTAGGCCTTTATTCTTAGACCGTGAAATAAACAACATAATATATGAAGATATGCATTCAACAACAATAATAAGTATTCTGCAGCATGGATTATGTGATTATGTTTATTTTTATTTGAACCCTTTATGCTTTTTGTTATTTGTTACTTGTGTAAATAAACTAAATTTAACTAAGAAAACATTTTTATGTGGTGAAATAATAGGCGTGTCTGATATATGTAGGCCTATATTCTTAGTACCTGAAATAAACAGCAAACATAATATATGAAGGTATGCATTTAACAACAACAATAATAATGTTATTATTAGGTAATATTATATTATTACCTAATAATATAATATTATGTATTATTATACATAATATTATGTACAATAATATGATGTATTATTGTACATACTATGTACAATAATACCTTTAAATGACAATAATAAGTATTCTGCAGCATGGATTATGTGATTATTCTAACTTTATTATAAGGCACAGCAGAGCTTTTTTTTTTTGTAATTTTTTTTGTTAGCTCCGCCTCCTCCAGGAGTTGCCAGAAGCAACAGGAAGCGACAACCCAAAAAAGAGTTGAGGCTGCTGGGACTGAAAACACAGAGAGAGAAGAGAAGAGAGAGGAGGCCTGAATCACAACCTGTTGATTGGTTTGAACACATCAGACTCTGCTGCTGCTGGAGCTGTAACCTTCCGCCTGCCTGCTGGACCCGCCGCTTCTTCTTCTTCTTCTTCCTCTGGAGGACTTATATACATATATATAAATATATATATACGTGGCACATTAGACAGCATGTCCTCCTCATAAAGCTTACAGTAAAGCTCACCTGCTGCTGCAGAAAACACACACAGACGAGGTAGGTGAAGTCTCCGAGCTGTCGTTTATTCATGTGTCACAGTTTATGTAATAAGGTACAGATGTGGAAGTTAGTGAGTTCTAAAAGGCGGTGATCTGCCTCTGCAGTCTGCACTTTTTTACTGTCTTCCTCCGCCACGTCAGTTAACATGTAAGTGAAGGACTGGAGGAAAAACAGTCCGTGTTTGTTGCTTCACTTTGTTTTATAGCAGTTTAATTAACAAAGGAGCGCTATGGAGGAGCACCACGTGTCGGGGACAGACAAACAGGGGGCTTTCCGTCTGTCTCTCTGTCTGTCCTGTTTCTGCCTCCGCCCCCTGGCCTTCAGCGTCCGCCTATGAATCAGACGTGGGAGACAAACTAGAGCCGATAATCAATACTGACAGGCTGTCCTCTCCTGTGATCGATAGCTGCTGTTATAGGCCTCAGTGTGCAGTGAAACTTCCAGATGTTATTCTAAAATCTGTCCTCTGTATTTCCACAGAGCCCTGGTCATTTTTTCTTCTATTTTCTTCTATTTGTTGTGCTAATATATTCCATCTTTCTTCTTAAATGTTATATGTTCATTTTATTTTATTTGAACCCTTTTTGCTTTTTGTATTTTTTACTACTTGTGCCAATAAATAAACTAAATTAAATTAAGAAAACATTTTTATGTGCTGAAATAATAGGCGTGCCTATATTCTTATAGTCCCTGAAATAAACAGCAACATAATATATGAAGATATGCATTTAACAACAATAATAATACGTATTCTGCAGCATGGATTATGTGATTATGTTTATTTATTTTAGTTTATTTAAATCCTTTATGCTTTTTGTATTTTGTTACTTGTGCAAATAAATAAACTAAATTAAACTAAGAAAACATTTTTATGTAGTGAAATAATAGGCGTGTCTGATATATATATGTAGGCCTATATCCTTATAGTCCCTGAAATAAACAGCAACATAATATATGAAGATATGCATTTAACAACAATAATAATAAAACAATAATAAGTCGCCTATGAATGAAATGTGGGAGACAAACTAGAGCTGATAATCAATACTGATAGGCTCTCTCTTCTCCTGTGATCGATAACTGCTGTTATAGGCCTCAGTGTGCAGTGAAACTTTAAGGCGTTATTCTAAAATCTGTCCTCTCTATTTGCTCTGGTGTTGTGAGCAGCTCTGTCACCAAGGAGGAAACGAGCAGATGTTTTTAGGGTGACAAGGCTGACCACTTCCTGTAGGACCAAAGAGGAGGTTTGACCACACAAGAGCCTTAGTCATTCATTATGGGACAATGATGGGCTTTTAACAGGCTAACTCTGTAATCCAGTGAAATTGTTTTAAATCAAACTATTGTAGGAGTTAAGATAGTTAGAGGTAGTTTAGAACAGTGATGCTGTTATATAGGTTAGACTGGAGGAAGACGCCTCCTTGAAGAACAGTGTCTATTTTCCTTTAAAGGTCCCATATTGTAAAAAAAAAAGGGAGATTTTCATGTCTTTTATATTATAAAGCAGGTTTAAGTGCTATATTAATACTGTTAAACTATCAAAACAATCAATATACAGAGAATTACACACAGCCCGTATTCAGGATTTCTGTCCATTTGTGATGTCACAAATATACAATATATAGATTATTAGACGGTTTTAAAGATAAACATTCTAAATGTGTCCCAGTTTGTTTTCTGTTGCAGTGTATGTGAATGACATCAGCTGACAGGAAGTAAACATGGACCCAAACTGTTGCATAGCAATGCAATTCCGTTGAAATGAACTAAAACGGAAGTGTTTTTTTATATTAAATCAGGTAAACATGTTCTAGTAGAAACACAAAATACAAGTATGAACCTGAAAATGAGCACAATATGGGACCTTTAAAATATGCATCATTTGCATATCAATATGATACGTACACAAAAAGTACGCTCAAGTAAACACATTTATAAGGTAATTAAATCATGACAGACTACAACTTTGTTATTATTATTATTAAACTAATTGTAAAATCTTATAAAGGGGCACCTTACCCCCATGACTTAAATGATTCTCATATTAACATTAAAAAAAAGTTTGTACATGTAAATCCTTATAAAAAAACACACAGAAGCTTATTTTGTACTGTCAAAATTTTACATCAGATTACCTCAAAACCACTTCTTTTGATTTCCTCCCACCAGTAAAGTTATTTTACCACTATTCAAAGATTAGCAAGGCCACTACCATCCAAGAAAAGAGCTGAAATGAAATTGCTTTATCTAGTAGTCATCTAGTTATCATCCAGTGAGCACTCACAATTTTATTTTTTAACTGTAAAACGTCTGTAAATATCTATATCATAATTAATCAAATATAAGAGTTCCTATCTTCATGTACTACATTTTCTGCTACTCTATACTTCTACTCCACTACATTTCAGAAGTAAATGTTGTACATTTTACTCCACTACATTTTTGATAACTTTAGCTGCTGGTTACTTTCCAGATTCAGATTAGTAACACCAAAATATAGTCAACAAATAAATTAGGGTGTAATATTATAGATTGCGATAAAACTTTATTGATCCTAAATCAAGTTGTTAAAATTAGCTTAACGGTTACCAGCTTCAACATTAAAGTGATGCTTACACATTAATGCATCAATAATTATATCCAATAATATAACATATATTATTCTGAAATGAACCATTCTGCATAACGAGTACTTTTACTTTTGGTACTTTAAGTATATTTTAATGGCACTACTTTTGTACTTTTACTTAAGTTAAGATTTGAATGCAGGGCTTTTAGTTGTAACAGTATTTCTACATTGCGGTATTCTTACATTTACTTAAGTAAAAGATGTGAGTACTTCTTCCACCTCTGCATTTAAGTAAAAAAAAAAAAAAAAAAAAAGCTAAAAAATCCAGTGTTGGTTGAGAATCAAAATCAGTTTTATTTGCCAAGTACAAACATACAAGGAATTTGACTCCAGTTTTATGCAGCTCTTTAAATGTACTTACACAGAAAAGAAGAAAAGAGCTCTATATAGGAATAAAGGAACTACAGTAATGTTCTGCAGTTTGACATTTGACAGTACGGACCTCTTTCACCACCTCTCTCTTCTTCGTGGCTCTGCTGCCTCTCACAGCCTGCCTCCTGTGGAAAGTTGCAAAATCAGTTTAATTAGTTTAATATGTTGTAGGGGCTTTCTTAAAGAATCTAACTGTGGTGTCATCCTACTAAAACGTCATTGTATGAAATATAAAAATATCATAAATGCATTTATGATGGTAATATCTTACCAAAAAGTTCTGGGAAGGTTACCAAAGTGTATTTGTATTATCAAACAATATATAAAGCATTAGTGAAGCCTTTTATGGCAACAAATGATTGATTAAATACGTTATTAGTTGTTGATCCTTTTCTAAAAATGTTCTGGTGGTTGTGTGCTCAACATATTTTGTTTAACCACTAGATAACAATTTATTTCTGGTTTTAACTGTTTATATAAGGCAGACTGTGTGGTCCATGTGTCACCATTAATAGCTGACACAATTGGTTATACATAAATAATATATTATGAAAATAATTTAAAACCATAAATATATATATATATATTTATGTTTATGTATTTATAATATGAAAACTAAAGCCAGTAAAATCCAAATTATTAGTGTAGCCTACCAATAACTAACTGACTAATATAGAAACTAATATAGAGATATAGTTTTGTTTGGCGTGTCGATATATTAAAAGGTAATTAAAAACAGACAAGAATAGTAAGTCGTAAGAATTGTACAATCGTATCTTTCTCTAAATATAATATTTTTATTATTAACGTCAGTAGGTCAGTGATAGTTCACTGGGTTTCTCTTATATGTAGAAAACAAATAAAGGTCGTTGTGAAGAGTAAACTTAACTCAACTTCAGAAGATACATTACATTTTAGAATCCACTACAAATCTTTATGAATTAAACTAAATCAGAGGTTTTTATAGAAGCGTCGTAATGGGGAAAGTCTGAAAATAAAACACGCAATGATACTGCATTAAAATGTTTCTTGGGTCATATTTGTGTTATTTTTATGTTTTGCTGAATTAAGTCAATTACTTTATTTCTATTTCTCAGTTCAGTTCTGACTAACTATGAATAATGTTGAATTTGCATTTCTTGCAGAAGCACAGGAATGCAGGCCGATTCTTGTCTGCAGACAGTCTGACTCAACTTTCTTTGCGTAAGAGGAAGACATGTGGTGTGATCAATATGCATAGTGCAACATCTCTTCCTCTTATTAACAACAGTTTATATTGACCACTTCAGCTATTGTGGTTTGGCAGCACATCTGAATATTCAAACACTATAACATCTCTGTGCCAACTAAGTATTTTAGTTGCAATATAATACCACCTCACCGAATACCTTGAGATATAATTAACCCTATATATGTAAATGTTGGGTTGTCAATGGTTAGTAAAATAGTTGCATGCAGATCTGAAAGGTTCAAAATGTGATTAATCAGTTAATTTAAATCTTCAAAATGTGCCCAAAAGGCCTCTAGTATGTACAGTATAGCTACGTTCAGCAGTAACTCTGCATTTATCTGTTTTATTCTCCGGGCTTGTGAGAAGCCATCGTGTTTACAAAGTTACAGTCCAATCATGCATTTCATGCTGTCAACTACATTTTTTTACGGCCATTCAGAGTGTTAGATTTTGGAAAGCCGGCTTTGGAAAATGAAGAGACTGGTATACAACAGAGGAGAATTAATTCCTTGTTGAATTGTTTGGCTTTCAGTGGATTGTGTTTCTGCTCTTTTGTTAATGTACTTTTCTCGCTCTCCCCTGCTGAAACCATTTTAGCTCCAGCCGTACTTCATCTATTTCACACTTTGTCCGCTCTAACAAATCCACTGTGCTCATAGTTAAACACAGTCTGACACAGTAGGAGTCACTGAAACGTTTTCTCTTGACAGTTGAGTATTTTATTCATATTGTTATGAATCATATGAAGATATTAAGATTAAACCAACAGTTCAAAACCCAAATCTATTCAGTTTACTATCATATATGAAAACATAGTGTCAAAGCCAAACATATAAGAAGCTAGAACCAGCAAATGTTTGGCATTTTTGTTACAAAAGTGACTGAAAGGATTTATTGAATATCAACATTTTCTCGATTAGTAGACTAATTGATGAATAGACTAAACGTTTCAGCTCTAGTCACATTTTTCTGAGTGCAGTATGAGTTGGCTGAAAGTTACAATATTGGTCAAAGATATTTACATGAACATAAATATTTAAGATGCTCTAACATTCACAAAATCACATAAAAACTGTGGACAGGCAACACCTAGGGATCACGATATCTATGTGTATTAAATTATGAAAACTGGTAGGTAACGGTAGATGGCAGGTAATAAAAGTCCTGTTTTTGTTAAAACTTGAGATCAGGTTGAGCATGAGTGGAAAACAGGACTTTAGTTATCTTTCCTTCCACACCAACACATCAGTCACTGAGGCAGATGTCCATCATTTAACAAAAAAAATGACCATACCTTAAAAAAAATATCTAATTGCGATTATTTTGACTCATATTGCGAAGTGACTTTCGATGTTAGAGAGGATCATTTTTACATCATTATTCTCATTTCCATTGGAAAACATATTAAAAATGATTATGGTGTGATGTTTTTGGGGATCTGTACCAAACAAAGATGTTTTCTTAAGTCTGTAGAATATGATGTGTAGGCCAGAACATCTCTGCAGCACCACAATATGTAATTTAATTTTGCGCATCCTGCAATTTGAAAATTGCACTGGGCCATATTGCGATTTTGCTATAATTTTGATTACTTGTGCAGCCCTGTTATACAACTGAAAGCAGACACAATGTTTTTTGAGCCAACCATCTCTCAATTGAAAGGAGGGACGGGGATGTGAAGATGATGATGATGATGATGATGATGATGATGATGATGATGATGATGATGATGATGATGATGATGGTGATGGTTATGCTCTATCCTTAGAATAATGAGCATTGATATTTTGGACCACACATCCTAATGCCATGAACTGTACTGAAGGCAGCAGGGAGGGATATGAGGAAGCAGAGGAGCTGAACTGAACCACCACCAGTGAATAGGACATATATGGCGGGTATGAAGGTGACAGGTGTTGACGTTGAGTAGGTGGGAGGGCACACTGTAGATGGAGGCTTGAACAAAGGGAAGGAAGCAGTGGGATGATGCTGTCTGTGGTTTGCGTGATGACGGATGGAGTTAGTGAAGAGGAAAGTTAGAAGGGACGGGACAGAAAAGCTGTTTTGGGGGTTGAGTGGTTGAAGGTGCTTCCCGTGTTGGCAGAGTGGCGGCCAAAATGTCCCGCATCAAGTGTATTTGCTTTTAAAATGGCGTTCCCATTCAGTGAGTCATTTGACTTCTATTAGGAGGTCAGGTACTTTGTCCTCGCAGCTTATAAAACATTTGGCAAATGTAGAAGAGCCTTGATGAATTGGATATGTTTAAAAATATGTCACACATTTCAGCACTTTGCACCCAGAGTACCTGGAGAGCTCTTATGAGGCGTCAGTCTAATAGAGGCCAGCACAATGAGCTATAAAAATGCTGTGCATTTAGCTCCAAGCGTAGTTGACTCCTTCTGCCAGAATGGTTGAAATATGAGAAGGGTTGTATATTAGCGACCCCTGATTTTAACTGAAAAGGTGTAAAGTGTGAGTGAAGGCCTCATCGCCTCTAATATTATGTAAAGCTGCATCAATCATTAGTTTTAAAATTAGCAACAGATCAAATGACTATGCGTAATGTGAATCAGTACCCAACAATGCAGCGACCCTCAGCTCTACAGAGAGTTTTAGCATCTTTTTAGTCATTATGGTGACTATAGTGGAACATTTAGCAGCTAAAGAGCCAGATATTTTCCTCAGAAGTCGTTGGAGATCAAAACAGAGCTAAAAAGAGAGTGAATATGTTATTTATTTGCATCCGCCAGACAGAAACAGACTCTAAATGAATGCTAATGTCACTTTCAGTCTGCTGCATGTATAAATAGGCAGCTGTTTGCTAACATATTCACTATAAGAACTTTGTTACAGGTGATAATATGTCAATGTTGTGTTTATCTTGTTCTGTTGCCAAAGTGGCAAAAAAAAATCAGTTAATGCAGGTTTAAAGATGTCTGCCTACATTTTAATTTGCAGTTAGTAGTGTTGATAGCAGCCTGAATGTGTTGCATGTTCACCTTCCCGATGATAGAGCCTGGCCTTTTTCCCAAGTTGTCAAATACCGACGCATTGCCGCGCCCATCTGTGTCTGTATGAGACACACCGGGCTTTCATCTAACTCCAATGTAAACCTATCTGCGGCAATATTAGATGCTCAAAACAACTGCTCCAGCCGTCCATTCACTCCGTCCGCGTCGTCAGGAGGTCAGGGTGGACGGACCGGTCAAACAAACACAGAACCTGCACCTACTGACTGTTCGTGTCCCGTGTGAGACCAAAACTCAGAAGAACATTGACTTATTTAAAGTTACTTACGTACTAATGTCATGTACGTAAAGTACTTACTTACATACGTAACAAACCTACTTATTTGAACCCAAACCACGTTCTTTTCCTAAACCTAACCAAGTAGGCTAGTTTTGTTGCCTAAACCTAAGTGACGCCAAGGGGTACCCAGTGTGTTAAAAAGTGATGCCAAGGGGTCCTGACCAAGCGTCAGTATGTGATGTATTGGGAATGAGAACAGGGTGGATGATGATAATAACTTAGCTGAGAGAGTATTGAAACCCAATTTATTAGGCTTTGATGAATATAGTTGACAGAGTTGGGCAATATGATGATACATACCGTAAGACAGAAGAAATGTATCTACTGTTAGATAAACTGCTGTAGCGTTTATACAGAGGTAACTATAGTTTAATTATCTCTGGTTGTGTTGGGAAATGTGGCACATTCAGCAGCACAGAACGAGAGTGGTCTAGTCGGCTCCTCGGCACATCTACCATGTCGTTGAGCCGTATAAAGCACGGATGAGGATTTCCAGTTCGTCTCATGTTCATTTGCAGTATTTTCAGTAGAACAGCTCCGGGCTGCACATTACTGTGATGTTTAAAAATCTCTGCTTCCTACTTTGTTGAGAGAGTTGTTCACACACTGAATTGATTTTTTCCAGTTATGCTTGTTAAGCTTCATAGAAGTTAAAAAGTCACAAGTGATAATGCTATGCTGCTAAGAATAAGTATTTTTTTTTTTTTAATAAAGCAGTGTATAGCTACATGATTACTTTTCATCATCTCATTATTGTAATTAATAGCTTTTGCATCTAATCTGTGCATCATTCTTTGTCTCTCTTTCAGTCTGTCATGGCCCACGGCGCCAGTATCCAGTATGAGCCAGTGGCAGAGATCGGAGGAGGCGCTTACGGGACGGTTTTTAAGGCCAGAGATACAGAGAGCGGGCAGTTTGTGGCTCTGAAGAGCGTGCGCGTCCAGACAGATGAAAATGGCCTCCCGATCTCCACAGTCAGAGAGGTGGCTCTGTTAAAAAGGCTGGAGCAGTTCGACCACCCCAACGTGGTCAGGTAAGACCGCTATCAAAGTGTGTTGTCTACAATTCACCGTGAACCCCTCTTACAGAAGTCACTGTTGTTATTATGCAGGCTCATGGATGTGTGTGCCACCCAGAGGTCGGACCAGGAGACTAAAGTCACTCTGGTGTTTGAACATGTGGACCAAGACCTCAAGACGTACCTAGAGAGAGCCCCAGCTGCAGGATTATCCCCCGGCCGCGTCAAAGTGAGAACTAACTGAAACAATATCTAAACTAAACTGCATAATCTGTCAAATGGATGGAGTGTTTTTAATTATTTAAGGTTTTTTTTAACCCTGCTTTAAAGCAACCTCTGTTGAAATATTTAGCTCCAGTTGAAATATCCCTGTGTGTTTGTGCAGGACCTGATGAGGCAGCTGCTGTGCGGTCTTGCATTCCTTCACTCGAACCGCGTGATGCACCGAGACCTGAAACCAGAGAATATCCTGGTGACCAGCCAGGGGCAGGTGAAGCTGGCTGACTTCGGACTGGCCAGGATCTACAGCTGCCACATGGCCCTCACTCCCGTGGTAAGAACTCACCTGGAACACACCAATAGGTTTTTGTGTTGTGTGTATACAGCATTTTCCAAAGAATACCATCTTTATTTTTTGGATTTTAAAAGTCAACCTTCAGCCACGGAAAATGTAGTTGAGATCTTTTTTGTCCAAATTGCACTTAAATTCCTCATTGACGTTGCATTCAGGGACTAACGGGTGACTGTCTGCTGCCAGACACTAACCTTGTGCATACAATACTCTACCAACTTCACATTACCCTTTAAGCAAACTCCATACTAGTTTATTATTTGTCTTCTGAGTTAAATTTCCTCACAAAATAGCATACATTTTATGTGGGTTTTTTTCAGTAGCTTACTGTCAAATCTTGGTTTGAGCTTCCTTTTAACAAGAATACGAGTCTATAGCCATGCTATAGGGGCTCTGTCAGGTAGTACATGCTAACTTCAGCATGCTTACTTGCTCACAATGATAACGCTAACATGCTAATATTTATCAGGCTTACTGTCTGGGTTTAGCCCATTTAGCCTGTTAAATGGACTTGCATTTATATAGTGCTTTTCTAGTCTTCCAACCACTCAGAGCTCTCTACACTACATGTCAGCATTCAGAGGCTGCTAAGGTGCCGACTTTGCCCATCAGGATCTAATCTAAATACTTATTCACACACCAATGGCTATGTCTTTGGGAGCAATTTGGGGTTAAGTGTCTTGCTCAAGGACACATCGGCATGTGACCCGGAGCAGCTGGGGATTGAACCACCGACCTTTCGATTGGTGGACAACCTGCTCTACCCTCTGAGCCACAGCCGCATGGTTAGCATGCTAAGAACAGCTTATCACTAAATATCCATACTGTAGTAAAATTGGCCACCTGGAAGGTAGGAGCTCTAAAATGTATGGTAGGCTTTGGAACTTGGGCGTAGCCTGTTAGCATGCTAACAAACTGGCCATCTAAGTCTAAAAATGTATGGTAAGCTTTGGAAAATGGTATTTTGTTTGTTAACAAGCTAAAACATGCAAAAAAAAGTCCAGTTGATGGACTCCTCATGTTTGTGTCTCCCAGGTGGTGACGCTGTGGTACCGACCCCCCGAGGTTCTGCTGCAGACCAGTTACGCCACACCTGTGGACATCTGGAGCACCGGCTGCATCTTTGCTGAGATGTTCAGACGCAAGTGAGTCAGCAGAATAATGTCGCACTATATGTATATTTGTCTGTTATGATCAATATGCCTGTACCAGTGTTTGAATCCAGTTTGAAAATGTGTCTCACAACAAGGTAACATGAACAGATTTTGATGTGATTTGGTGAGAAGAGAGGCCTCGAGCAAAGGAACCGTGCGGTTTGGTGGTGATCTGATTAAGTTACAAAGTAGCAGAGATTTGATTACATATCCTGAAGGTACCTTCACAAGGTGGAGGTTTGTGTTCACAAAGTGAGTTAGCTAGTTTCTCGTATGACTCTTCAGGCTAGCTCAATGTTTGAAACTCTCCAATTCTCCTACAAAATACATTTACATACTACTAATTCACTCTGCCAAACAGGTTTTGAAGGAAACGGCTGCTTGGGTAATGTTCACCGGCATCTTTTTATACTGCACATGAATCATAAATAGGGAGGGTAGGGCGTGCAAAGAACAAAGAACAGTTTCTTCTTTGTTGTAAGGTTTAGGTTACTAGGTTAGGACATGATTGTGAGAAAGACTTTGGTTAAATATTGACACATCACAAGTCCCGTCTTGTTTCAAGTCAGCGAATGAAATACTTTGACACTGAACAGTTTGCACATATGTTAAATACAAATGTTTCCTCAATATTTGTTTTATTTAAATACACATACCCTGGGCTATGTTTCCTATAAATGCTAATGCATATTAGCTGTAAAGTAACTTTCAGGAGCAAGGTCTGCACACATACAAGGATATTTCCCAGCTTTTCAATTTTATATCCCCAAACATAGTAACACTATATTATGAGACAAAACACAACATCAAACAATACACAATATTATACTGATCATCTTGGCAGAGGGAGGTATGTTCTACCTTTAGACTCAATGGGCCTCGTGCAAAAAACACTACGAACAGATATCTTCTTACACGTATAAATCATTGCGGGTCGGTGTCCCATGCGCGCTCGCGTGTGGCTACGCTGTTCAGACTCAGACTCCAACACAAACTACACGGAAGCACCAAAGTTATATCTAGTGAAGCCCGTCTTGCAAAACAGTGTTGGCCGCAGTCGGAGGACGCGGGGGAGACCGTAGCTTTGGTCTCCAGGGCCGGAGTCTCTGCTCCTCTGCCTGCCTGCTTACCTTTACTCACGCACCGCGCTCGTTCTCACCCGCTCTTTCGCTCCACTCTCACGTGCATGCGTGCACACTGCACACTACAGAAGAGTTAGTTTAGCTCTGAGAATATCTAATGAATGTACAGTGGACGTTTTGTGCAGAAATAAATGCTGCAGCTCCTCCAGACCAACAGAGGTTTCTCGTGTCTTGTGAAGTGACGGGGCTCCGCAGCGAGAAACGTTATCGTCTCCGACCAAAACGTCGGTGTCTCCACTGTTACCTCCGGCCGCGGTCGGGAGGCTGAGGCAGGAAAAGCCAACACTAGGATCAGCAGTGATTCATGGAGAGACCTTGGTCTGGTCAGCTAACATTACTGCCAAGCAGATGAAATATAGAGTGATATTGTGGTTTTAGCTGACGTGTGTCGCCTCACTGTTTTGAGCGATGCTCGTTCATGTCTATGTAGAGCGAGCACAAGCGTGAGCAACAGGGCGCTGACTTTCGTTGACTTGACTTGCAATTAGTCTGCTGTAAACCAAAACTAAGTTTTTCACTAATGGATTGTATGTAAGGGATAATGCAGCGAGCCGACTTGGCACACTCGTACGAGCACATGGAGTAAAAAACAGGTAGAGAAAGTTAAGACAAAAATCCGAAAATGTTCTCGCATGAGGACCATTAACTATAGTGGTGACACTCATTGGTTGGTGATGTGAGTGTCCAGAGTTTAACTCCCAGACACATCACACATTTGTGCGTCAGACTCAGAGCAGCCGTGATGAGTTTGGGGACGGTTCAGATTGTATCTGTACAGTGATCACATTACGAGGTTATCTGTGGCTCCGGGGAAATCTGGTCTGGAGCCTCAGACTGTCGGGAGGTGAACTGGTGGGAAACAGCCGGTCTTTGCTACACTCATTATGTCACAGCACATGCACATATTTTATTTCAGCTATGTCCCTCTTCCAACTAAATCTACAATACATTTAAAATGACACATACTGTAGTTGTACTGTACACCTTGAAGTCATCAGCATCATGCTTGCTGATACAAAAACCCACTGACAGCTCACAGACCTGCTTCGACACATCCAAACATGAGAGTGTCTACAAACAGTTTCTGCATAATAATAAGTCATAATGCGAGTCAAGCTTTTTAATGCTCATCAGTCTGGTTTGCAATGTCTCTCCCAGATCAGCTGAGAGCCAGTGAGTGCACTGACACACACACAGTAGCTCCATCTAGTGGTACAAATGACACATTGCATGAAGACGGCGGTCAACTGTGGTAACAAGATTCATGCCTCAAAATAATTGAACATTTAGTATAATGATGGTGATGATACTTTCATAGTATCATGAAGAAGGTGATTTGGGTGGGATCTTCTACAAACAGTAGAATCATTCAACGTTATGTTAAATCTGTGTCTAAAGTAGGCCTGCAATTTCATCGTTTTAGGGGCCACTTAGAGTTTGGTTGCCATTTCTTTGAGGGCACAAAGGCCAGAGCAGCAAGTAAAACAATGATTTTAAGTCCACAGAAATAATGAATTTGATGTAAGAGTTAAGGTTGATTTGATTTTAAACACATAGTTTAACTATCAGTGAAATAAAAAAGCTGTTTATGACACAAAAAAATGTATTGGTATTCACTTTTCAGAAGCTGAGCGTTTTGCCTGCCTGAATTTGTTGACTAATTTTTCCTTGATATTTGTGCCTAATAGGCTCAGTAGACATAGTTAAATGTTTATTTTTTGTCTGTTTTAATTGTGTTTATTGATGTTTTTTCCTACTTTGTTGTGCTGTAGCCTACATACAAAGTTAATACCGTTAAAAGTCCAGCTATGAACGACATAGATCAAAGATTTGTGGCTGTGTTTTAGTTGTAAAAAGTACATTCATACTCATGATTATTTCGTATCTATATTCACATACAGCGCCTGTTTCTTCTCCTACTTGAAACTTGCCACTGTGGCCGCAGGGCATATCAATTTTTAAGGGGCAGAAGGCCAAACTGAAGGTGCACAGACACCATGAGGGGCCATGAAATTCCTGCCCTGGTCTCAAGGACATCATGTTCCTGTTTGCCCTCCTGCACAAACAGGAGTAGCAAAGACATGTGAACTAATAAAATAACATCTGCTTCAATCTACTAACTTTGGTACAATCTTTCTGTCTGATAGACCTTTGTTCTGCGGAGAATCAGAAGTGGACCAACTTGGGAAAATATTTGAGTAAGTAACAAATTAGTTTTCATCACATTTACATGACTTGATGATTCATATTATACCAATTGCATTAAAAAATTCTGTGTAATTTCAGAGTTATTGGCTTGCCATCAGAGGACCAGTGGCCGACTGATATCACACTCTCAAGAAAACACTTCCCCCCTCTCTTACCTCGCCCAATCACTGACTTTGTTCCAGAGATAAATGAGCTGGGGGCGCAACTATTGCTGGTAAGACTTCACCGTTAATTAAAGTGGCAGTGCATCCTGCCTGGTAATTGATTCATTTTCAGCCGTGTACAGAGTTGAGATCAGAGCAGATAACAGATCACGTAACGTCAGAGTTGCTCATAGTCTGCTGATGTTCAACACAAGCCACAATAACCTCACTGGTGAGATTCTTGTGACTAATGTGTTATTTAACCAGCTGGTTAAACTAGAGGAGAGAGCAGGACTGTTTAAGGAAAAGTATTCTTTCTGCATTATAATTTACTGCTAAAACTGACAATAATGGATTAGTATTAGTTACCAACAGATCTAAAAAAAAAAAGGAAATGTACAGTTAATGTTGCTTTTCTGGGATTGAATCATAAACTTAACAATACCTTTTAACCTCTTCCACGCCACCCCTCTTCACATAGTCCCATTGTGTCTCTTTTAGGGGGGTACAGGGGGCCTTTAGGGGGAGATAGCAGGTCAACAGATGATGTCACATAGAAGTGGTGTACATCATCTGAAAGCTGGGAACCTGAAAATTAATTTGAGATGCAGCTCAGCACTTTGTGTTAAGCTGTTGTAGTCATAAGTCAGAAATAAAAAAAATAAGAGTGTAAGGGCTCAGAACATTATGATAGAAGTATATGATGGCCATTCCCATACTGTATTATGTTGTTGCAGCAATTTTGGGGTTGATACCATTTACTACACAGATTTGGTGATAAATTTTAAAAAAATGTACCACTCGAGAAATACTAAAAATAATCAATAATCCCTCCAAAATACCACATGAAGACAACAAGACCTTGAGGAACACCATAGAGAAAGCCATGCTGTGATTTTGAGATTTCTGCAAGAATTTCATTTTTGGCGATTAGATGGCGAGCACTTCTGTTCTGGAAACTGCTCAGAAACCCCCTTATTGTCAATATAGCTAGAAAAGCCATCCATCCTCTGAATCATCCGCTGCAAAGTTTCATGAGGCTGTGATTCTCCTACAGGTCACAACAGGTCATTTTATACAGTGAGGTCAGGTTTTGAGCCTCTGAAAGTCAAGGAATTGAAGAGGTTAAAGTAGACGGTATATTGTATTCTGTGTCTCTTTATGATGTAAACCAGACCTGAAAACCAGATTAAAATAACTAACTCCTAATGACCAAATAAAGTTATATTGGCTAACCTTTTTTTTTTTTTTTTTGACCAGTAACTTCCTGCACTGTCTGCTGGTTGCCTGGCAACTGGTCTTGGCCTAAAGATAGTGGGGCACATAACCCGACGTAAACGGCGTGTTTTGTCTTTGATATTGAGATGAGATATGACGTGTTAATTAATGCGCTTTAGAGGTTCTGGTAGGCGGATTTTGTTTTTGTCTTTGAACAGAGCTAGGCTAGCTGTTTCCCTCTGTTTCCAGTCTTTATGCTAAGCTAAGACATAGACACACAAAGACAAACGACACACAACAAGTACAGTTAATCTCCTCACAACTCACACTCTGCCTTCTGGTTTACTTCTCTACTTCATGTTTTTTTTTTGATACTTGCGATTTTGTATTAATATATTGTTGTACATTTTTTTTTATTGACCCCAAACAAACATTAATTACTTCTATTTTCAGTAAACCTATGATGACCATTTTTTATCAATTCAAAATGTACCTTAAAAGGAGATTTGTCAAGTATTTAATACTCACATTAACATGGGAGTGGGCAAATATGCTGCTTTATGCAAATGTATGTATATATTTATTATTGGAAATCAATTAACAACACAAAACAATAACAGATATTGTCCAGAAACCCTCACAGGTACTGCATTTAGCATAAAAAATGGACTCAAATCATAACATAGTACAGCTACAGCATAGAACAGCTGTCAGTGTGTCAGTGTGCTGACTCGACTATGACTTGCCCCAAACTGCATGTGATTATCATAAAGTGGGCATGTCTGTAAAGGGGAGACTCGTGGGTACCCATAGAACCCATTTTCATTATATATCTTGATGTCAGAGGTCAAGGGACACCTTTGAAAATGGCCTTGCCAGTTTTTCCTTTCTAAAATTGAGTGTTTGTAGTATTATTTAGCCTCTTTGACGTCAAGCTAGTGTGACATGGTTAGTATCAATGGATCACTTGTGTTTTTTAGGTTCATATGATGCCAGTATCTTCACTCTAGCTTTAAAACTGAGCCCGCTACAACCTAAATATTGCAAATTGTGTTAATGCCTTAAAGCAATTAGTGCCGTTTTGTGTTAAAGCGTTATTATCACGTTAACTTTAACAGCCCTAATGATTATTTACTTTAGTTTACTTAATGATTTGTATTTTTTTCCTTCTCATTTCACTATTTAATTGTATTATCCTTGACGCTTTGGCAATATCGACATTCACTCTGATAAAGCATACTGAATGAATTGAGTGGCATCAACCTCTTCGTCTAACTCTCGGAGCGGAGAGTGGATAAGAGTGTTTCTCAAAATGTCTGTTCACTTTGTGACCCGAAGCAGCTCTAATATTCTGCTGTTCTTTCTTCCGCAGGAAATGCTGACCTTCGACCCCTTGAAACGAATATCTGCCCTGAACGCCCTAGAACATCCATATTTCCAGGACGAGGAGACATTGACTTGAAACGATGCAGTGAAGCGAGAGGTAACAGTGTCTAAGTTTAGACCTGGCCTAACCATAAAGGATTTCAATTTCATTCAGTGCATTGCCTTTCAAGATGTCTGGGTTATGCTTTGGGATATTTTCTTGTTACTCCTACATCAAAAAGGATTAAAGCCTGAGAAATGGAATTAAAAAAAAAAGAAGAGGAGTGAACTTAAGGATCACTGGCATGCTTTCCAACGTCACAATTAATGATGTTAACGTGTCGTGTCTTCTAGGACAGTACCAGTGTTTTTGATGTTTGATCTGTGCGTCAGTCCCGACTGCAGGGACTGATGCACAGAAACGTCTGTCATCTCCTCAGAAATGGTGTTACTTTTCTACAGTGTTTCGACAGAAGGAAGCGGCGATGTCATCTTTTTTCGTTACAGGCTGAACAAAGTCTGACAGAAGTGACACCTCGGGGTTAGAACAGCCAGCTGTTAGTGATCTTATTGTATTTGTGTTAATATTTATCGTACTAAAGGACCAATAAGACTATAAGTTTTATGAAAATCATGAAAGAAAAACGCACAAAGAAGACACACATGAAAAAAATACTGGTATTGCCCTTACATACTGTCATAAATTGTTTCTTTTATCGGAGGACTGAAGGGTTGGACGTCATTTCATGTTTAACATTTTTTTTCCGTTTTCTAAAACCATCTGAAATCAACCAGCACTGCAACTACATATGAATAAAAAACAGTTTTAATCACATTCAAACTTCACTTGTGTATTATTATTATTATTATTATACAGATGGCAGTCTATATAAAATGAATAAATATGATTCTATAAAAACTGAAATATTTCGTGAAAAATACGATGAACTATATTAAATACTAACAAAAATACAGGTTAGCCATACTGTTTGTCCTCTAACGTTGACCAAATAATCAGTTAACGACGATTGTGGCTGTCTAAATCAGTGAGGGGTGTTGTCTTTTTTTCTTTTTTCTCGGGTGAATTGTTTTTTTGTTTCACATAGGGGTGACCAAACGATTTAGTAATGCACTTCCAAAAAGACTCTTCAAAATTGATGCAGCAGAAGCTGAGAGATCCTGAATTTTAGTCCCAAATATATTGTAAGTCAAGCTCCAAAAACAGTGGATACTACAATTCCCACAATGCAACTCGATAGCTACATACATAGGTAAAGTAAATGTGTATTTCCAAGTTCAAGCCCTGATCACATCATTACAGGCTATTTTCTCAAACTTAAAGGCACAGTGTGTAACATTCAGGGGGATCTATTGGCAGAAATGGAATATAATATAATAATATAAGTATGTTTTCTTAGAATTTCATAAGAATTGTGTTTTTGATACCTTACAATGAGCCGTTTATATCTACATAGGGAGCAGGTCTTCTTCACAGAGCCGGCTGCCATGTTTCTACAGTAGCACGGAACGGACAAACCAAACACTGACTCTAGATAGGGCCATTCGCGTTTTCATGTTTTCGCATCGGCCACCGTAGTTCTCCTACTTCTCCAGTTGGTTGCAATCTGCAACCTCACCGCTAGATATCACCAGATCCTACACACTGCTGCTTAACAAAAATCTCCCTAAATAGCCACAGAACATATTGAGTCGTACGTCCCATGATTTAAGTTCCCCTTTTAAAGTATTTGAATTTGTCACTGTGGAAAAAAAAAACAAAAAACAAAGATCAGTCGGATGAATTAACTACAAGAACTGCAATATTCCCCATTATTATAAAATAATATCAGGTCAAACTGCAGACATGTATTGCCCAGTTATATTGGCAAACATTCACAGTAAAATTTGAGACCTTTAAGACTTAAATGCTGCTAGTAAGATGAAGGAATAGTTCAACATTTGGGGAAGTTAGCTTATTCACTTTCTTGCTGAGAGTTGGATGAGAAGATTAATACCACTGTGATGTTTGTACTGTAAATATGAAGCTACCACCAGCAGCCTCTTAGTTTAGCAAAGAGACTGTTAACATGGTGAAACAGCAAGCCTCAGTCTGTCCAAAGGTACAAATTACAAGACAATGAGAAGATATAAACATATGAGATACAACGTGTTAGTGAGCTTTAGAGGTGCTAGTAGGTGGATCTTGTTACCACCTTTGGACAGAGGCAGGCTGGCTATTTCCCTTTTTTATGCTAAGCTAACTAGCACTAGCTGCATATTTAACTTACAGACATGAAAATAATATCAATATTCTCCGTGTGTGTCTGCAAATAACCCAACATTTCAAACTAGTCCGCAATGAAATGATCCACCCACTAAAGTAAAAATCCAGCTCCAACTGTTTTGCATGTTAACTCTTCCTCCAAAATCGACAATCAGCTGGCACTAGTCTCATCAAAATAAGAAACATAATTCCATAAATTGATATAAATTTAAACCAAAGAACAATCAACGGTGCAAAAACTATTTTCACCCAATTTAAAATGTTATTTGTTGCATGTTTCTGACCTAAATATGTCATGTAAAATATTCATGTGCACATATAGTCTTTATTCCAAAGAAGATATTTACAACAACTTCTGTTTTTGCTTTGAGTTTCCTCCCTATAAGGTTTGCGGTTTAAACTTGAACTGAAAGTTGTTGATCCAAATATCAAATTAATTTATAAAGGATCATGGAACTCAAGTTTAATTGTAAAAGTGACAAAAAATGCTCATCAACTTGACTTTTGATTCATTTTTTAGATATTGTTGGGTTAATGGTGAGGAGACGAGCAGAGAGGGAAGAGAAGTGGCTGCCCCCCTGAGGAGAGAGATTGTTTAGTGAAGAAGAGATATTTTATGCATGTTTTATCTCCAAAAACTAATTATTCCCTCCCTCTCTTCTTTATTCTTTACTGTCCTGCATCATCACCTGCAAACCCAAATTATCATCTCCAGTTTCCTCTTCTTTGTAATTTTAAATTACATCCAAAATCAGTTCTGCTTCCTAAACATTTGAACCCTCTTTAACATCTTTTTCCATTTTATTCCCTGTTGCAATGATCCATAGACATCCAGATTCCTCCTGTGCATCCTCACTTCCTCCCTCAGAGGGGACAGACAGCGAGGCAGGGAGAGAGAGGAGCAGGAGCTGCCCATAAATTGCTTTGGGAAAGGAGAGAGGGAGAGACAGAGCAGATGCACTGGCAGGAGCAGAGTTGAGGGTTTTTTCTCTCTCCCTCCTGTCTCTCTTTTGTTGCTTCCGTACAGATAAAAATCTGATGCACGTTGGCAAGGACCACCACCACCACCAGCACCAGCATCAGCACCACCTCACTGCAAGCCTCTCATCCCCAGCCTGTTTGCCGGAGCTGGATCCAGTGTGGAGCTGGTTGTGCGGCAGGCTAACGGAGGGCTAGCGGGGGGGCTGCGAGGCTCTGTGGCAGCGAGAAGAGGAGGAAAAAAAGGGAGGAGGGGCTGTGGTGAGCTGGTGGGCTTCCTCTGCCTCACAGACACATTTTATTGACTTGCTAATTGGATGAGGCACTCGGAGGAGAGGATGCGGTGACCGAGAGGAGCTGCTCTCCAGAGGAGGGATACAGGCACAAGGAAGCATCGCTTGGGATGCGTAAATCTGGCTTCTTCATCTCTTTGAAAAAAAAAATCTGAAGAGATAACAACAGATGTTTTTCAGCATCTTCCAGTGACCCTCACACCGTGCATACGTAATTTTATGCATGACATTGTCGAATGGAGGCTCCAGCTGCCAGACGCTTCGTGACAAGTGAATGATTTCCATTTTGGTGTTTTTGCACCCTGTTTTTTTCTTTCTTGGACTCATCAGCTGGGGCTCTTCTTCTTCTTTTTTTTTTTTGATCAGCCTTGTTTGATGTGCCGTTCGATATGAATGGTAATCTGATGGCGAGATAAATTCTTCATCAAATCAAATGTACAAGGAACTGTGCCATGGATATTCCTCAGAAAAAAATGAAGGTATGATACGAGCAAAAGCCAAGACACATACTGTAGTAAGGTGGCATTATTCAGCCAGTATTCATGTTAGTCCCTCTAGTCAAGAAATGGATCAACCGAATGTATTGGCTGTTGCATAATTTCCAGGCTGAAATCTGAGGCTGAGACATCAACACAGTGAAAAGAAATGTCTCCTCACAGCTATCCGTGTGTCTGCATGTCAGATTTGCACAGAATAAATGAGTTATAAGAAGCAAAGCACAGCAAAGAGAGGTGAGGATTATGAATGAATCAGTGGTAGAGACCAGTAGTATCGGTGTGCATTGAAGAGGATTAATGGAGGCATTAAAAAACAGTCTAGACTTGTTTCACCACTGGGTCAGCATTTTAAATATATTCAGGAAATTTGCAATTCGAAGCATTCCCTCTTTTTTTTCCACTGACTCTTCATGTCTTTATTGAAGGTTTTTAAAAGGAAACTTGGATTCCTGTCAAGAGCAGAGGCCTGATATCAGACATAATCAGCTACACAAGGTTCGATCTGTGTTTGATCTTGGATTTTAAGATTTTCTCTTTTCTCCTCTGCTCCAGTCTTGTCCCGGTTGCCATGACTGAGGTGTGCAGGTCTGGCTAGGTCAGAGAGCAGGTGCCACTGTGCTGAAGTCTGCTGTCCCGATGAGCAAGGCAGGCAACCCACAGAGACGCACCACCTACCTCATTTCCCTCACTCTGGTGAAGGTTGAGGCTGTGCCAGAGGATGTAGCAGGGAGCCAGAGGGAGGCTCTTCCAGAGGGGGAAGGGAGCCCTAAGAAGGAGGAGGAGGAGGTGGTGGTGGTGAGCAATGCCCCTGAAAAGGAGGAAGGACCTGTACAAGTGGGGGAAAAAGAAAACATACAGGTGAGAGAGGAAGTGGAACAGGTGCAGAGTGCCAAGTATGGCAGCCCCGTTGAGAGCTGGGGGAAGCCTGAGAGGAGGGAAACTCAAAAGGACATTGTGTCAGTTGGTAAAAGCAAAGACACTTCTTTTGTGCATCCACCTATACGGCAAATGGTCAAAGTGTACGGAGGGACTACCTCCGAGGGAGCCGTGCGCAGAGAGGGGCCTCGCTCGGACGCCATGCGCCCCAAGACGGAGCTCTACAGAGAGCCTCCCATGCTGTACCTAAAGGGCGAAAACGGAGCAGACCTGAGCAGCCGCTCACGTTGCAGCCTCCCGTTTTCCATCCCGCCGCAGGTCAGCCAGCGTCCTGAAGTCCTGATGAGGTCACACGCGGGAGGCAACTCCGCATGCTGGAGGGAACTCAGAGAGGCCAACGCAAGCCTGTATCACTCTGCCAGGACTTTGGATCGAAGGGACAACCGTTTCGGGGACCAGTCCCCCTTAATGGCAGGGACGACTCTGGGGCCTTACAGGGCGTCCTGGGCTGACAGCGACGGCAGGGGCACGCTCATCCGCCCCGGAGCTCCCGTCAGCGGAGGATTTTCAGGCGTAATGAGCAGGGACAGCCCTCAGGGGGAGAGGTTTAAGACGGTCTCCGTTTCCTTGCCTGCGCCTCCTGTCACCGACGCGTCCAGGCCTCAAAGAAAAGGAACAAGTCGTACCCTGGACAACAGCGACCTACATTCCCTCCCCGAGGACCTGAAGAAAGGGAAGGATGGTCAGGCAGGAACAATCCAGCGCGCTCCTCCCCGTGACAGAAAGATGCTCAAGTTCATTAGTGGCATTTTCACCAAAAGTACAACGGTGTCAGCCAGCGTCAGCACTGCACCTCCCCTCTACCCGGCTGTGGAACGGGGCTCGAGTGAGGAGGAAGGTAAGGCCACCTCACGCATCTACTGCACCGACAGGCTCTTTTATGTAACATTTACACTTACACAACATTTCTGTTCACATGTCATACATTTCTTCTTATTGATTACGAGCCCCACGGTGCTGCACTAACAACATAAAGTGGGAAAATCATAACAAAGATGGCAGTTGGTCACATGAACCAACAGGTGACAAAAAAACACACCGTCACATCTGTTGTTTTACTTCTCCCATCGGTGCTCACATGGGCTGAAAAAAGCGACTACGAAGACCATTTTATTTAACACAGGCTCACATTTATTATCGTTTACATTGCCCTCTCTGGAGTTGTGTGAACTTAAACCATAAAATATGCCCCCACTCAGTCCCAGTAACGCTCTAATGCTCTTCTAATGCATTCATTTACTTAAACATTTATTTCACCATAGTTGCTGTAAATTACACACAGTTGCGATATTCAATTATCAGGTGAGCACACATTTATCACGCTCACTGTCATGCAAAGTGGTTTTGAATTGGCTGTAGCACCAAAATAAATTCAGAGCGATCTGTGGTTATTTGCGATAAGAAGCAGATTTAAACTAACCGATGTGACTGAAATCCCGTCTGAGTTTCTAGGTAACCTTTCATGTCTTTGAGGGATTTGGTGAAACAGTTCTGCGGTTTTATCGCTGCTCTGAGCTCTCAAGTGTATCTTTAAGTAATTCTCAGGGCTACACAATAAGTTGCAATAACGACATCTTGTGAAAATATATTGACAATCAAATGTAATAATGAGGTGCTCCTTTGAAACACAACATGGGCCCGTAGAGGATCCTCCACGAAGGGAACAACAGCAAATGTCCTCTGATATCAGTCAGGTATTAAAGGTTAACAGTTGATATGTGGCATTTATCCTGTTAATATTAACAGATTTCACTCCATTATGGCACAAATGGTTAAACCATAATTCGGATTCATTATTGATCTAGTGTTGCAACAATTAGCTGATTATTCGTTTATGTTTTGGTAAAAGAGGTTGCGCTTCAACAATGGGATTCACGGTGGAGTGCTAGATCCAAAGTCCAATAAGCATAAAAATGTGATAGGGTAGCACATCCCAGATTTCGAAATCAAGGTGGACAAAATACTAATAGACATACGCTTACGCGTTTTGGCACGGAGCCTTCTTCAGAGCGTGTAGAAGAAGGCTCTGTGCGGAAACGCGTAACCGTATGTCTGTTGTGATGGGAGCCAATTAAACAAGTGAAATGTTAGTATTTTATCCACCTTGATTTTGAAATCTGGGATGTGCTACCCCTTCACATTTTTATGCTGATTATTCGTTTATTGGCTGAAAATGAATCGACAAAAATACATACATGTTTCTCTCCTCTCAAATGTGACAGTTTGTTGCTTTTCTTTCTCTTATGTGGTAGTACTCAGTATGTGGGTTTTACATTCTTATTTTATTATTGGGTTAAGTTACTTGAAAACGTCACGTTGGATTTTAGGAAATTGTCATGAGCACTTTTCACAATTGTCGGACATTTCATAGACCAAACAATCGATTACTCGAATGGCCAGATCAGCTGATAAAGAGAATAAACTTTGCAGCCTTTTATTATTTACATTAACTTTATTAACGTTGCAGACAAAGTAAAAAAAAAAAAGGTAACGCTTAATTTTATAGATCCGCAAATTTCATGGCAATTAGGTGATAATTAGCAAGTAAACTATTTGAAATTTCTTTGGAATTCTTTGCCAAATTACCCCAATGTTTACCTCAAAATATATCGAAAATTACTTTATTATAAACATTATTTAATAATTATGATAATGTATTTAATGTAATTAATATTACAATTGTAACCTGGTAGCTAATTTCATGATTCAGGGAGTTTTTAAAGAAATTTCAAGGAAATGATTTGCTATTTATTATCTATTTACCAGCAGACATGGAAATAAAGTAGATCAATTAACTTTGTATTCTTTTCCTGGAAATGTATTAAATAAATTACCAGCTATTTGGAAATAGCGGAATATAACTTAAATAATTTTTATAATAAAGTAATTTTTGATAAATTGAGGTAAATATCGGGGTAATTTCGCAGTAATTCCAAAGAAATTTCAAATTTATTACTTACTAAAATTAAGTGTTAACAAAAATAGAACAGCTTGTTCTTTATCATCTTCATTGTACATTTCTATAAAGACCTTTTCAAACTTGAAAACATAAACATTGTAAATGGGCCTCTTTGTATTTGCTGTTGAAATGTATGTTAATGCAGTAACAGGAAGTAAACTTAAACCAAAGCTGTTGCCCTGGCAACTGAATGGCAATGAAAAGATCTATAATGAAAAGGGTTAAAATGCTGTAAGTACAGAAGTTAAAATGCCTTCACTAATGTCCTCAATGTTTCGGATCTCTGTTTTGAGGAATTCCCCAAACCCTGACACTCAAACAAATGGAAATGAGTTCAGTCTTGTCACAAAACTACGAAAACACTTCATGAAATATTCAGACCTCTCTGTCTGGAATAAAGGAAATGATGCAACTTTATCAATCTTTAATCTTTATTGGTATATTCTAAAGAAAATCATCTTTGACGGAGAGTGTGGTATCGGGGTAAGCTCTGAATAATTTGTCAGGAGTAAGTGGGACATGAATAATTAAGGTTGGGGATACACAGAGCTGTGTTCATCGGGGGAGCGAGGAGAGCGGGAACCTTCTACTTCCTGCTTTGTGCGTGGAGTTAATCAGCCCTCAAATGGAGCCCATTCATTCGCCGACGACGTCGTGTTTAAGTGTTTGTGAGCGGCAGAGTCAACATTGTGTCGTGTTGAACCTGTGATTTCAGCATGTTGTGTCAGTAGTCTGATGACAGAAACACATAATTGATCATAAATGTATTTATAAATGATTGGTCATCGCTGTGAAGGCAACACATCATATGTGTGCACGGGGGGGACATCGTGTCTCTATGCCTCGCTCACACGTCGCTGTATCCATGAGAGACCATTTATTGTATAGAGACCCGTGCTGGAGGCTTCTGGAAAATGGAGTTGCCATGGCAACAGCAAGCCGTGAGAGATGCTGTTTGGTCTGTGGCGTGACGCTGTTGATGGAGGTGGGGGGGGCGTGGGGGGTTGCCCAAAGATGGGGATGAGGGAGAGTCACGGGGGTGTAAAGTTAGAATCTGATCCGTGTTTCCTGAGAGTCGGCCGACGACGTGGCTCCGCCCGAGCTCAACGTGACCCAACAGCTTTTATGTGTGTGCGTATGTATGTGTGTGTGAGTGTGTGTGTGTGCACTTTCACATTCAGAGTGTGTGTACTGTATGTGTGTTTGGGTACATGCATCCATACTCATTTGTCTTTCTCTGTTCAATCACATATCTGCAGATGGGTATGGTGTCCTTCATGGCTCTGTGTGTGTGTGTGTGTGTGTGTGTGTGTGTTTTATTGAATGTCCATTCACAGAGATTAGAGAGCCGAGGCACTCAAACCATAATGTTTAGTGGATCCTCCCTACAAGGTTATCCTTAGCAAGTTATTTAATGAACTTAAACCATTTGAAATGTATCTCATATTTGTCAATATAAGGGCTGTGTATTGGCAAGAATCTGGTGATGCAATACGTATCATGATACATCATAATGTGATACTGTAAGCGAGGCGATATGTTGTGATTTGGTAACACTTCATTTTACAGTTCAGCAAATTTCATGGTAATTAGGTGATAATTAGCAAGTAAATTTCTTTGGAATTACTGCCAAATTACCCCAATATTTACCTCAAAATTGACTTTTTTTAAATTAAATTACTTTATTAGAAACATTATTTGATAATTATATGATAAAATAGCATATAATTGTTAAAATAGGGCCCTGAGGCTTGAGAAGCGGCTGCTCTTCATCGGCGCTGGAAAACCAAAACTAATAGAAGACACTTCTGATCAGACACAAATCTCACCATTGTGTGACTTATTGTTTACACAAATGTAACCTGGTAGCTAATATAATGATTCAGGGAGTTTTTTAAAGAAATTTCAAATAAGTTATTTGCTAATTATTATCTATTTACCAGCAGATATGGAAATAAAGCACATCAATTAACTTTATATTCTTTTCCAGCAAATGTTTTAAATAAATTACCAGCTATTGGGAAATAGCGGAATATGATTATTAGATAATGTTTATAATAAAGTAATTTTTGATAAATTTTACGGTAAATATTGGGGTAATTTGGTAGTAATTCCAAAGAAATTTCAAAAAGGTTAGGTGCTAATTATCACCTAATTACCATGAAATTTGCAGACCTGTAAAATGAAGTGTTACCTGTGATTTCTTTTCTTTTTTTAAATCTAATTTGAGGGAAAAAATAAATAAATAAATAACACACTGCCGTATGCATAAAATCTCACTAAAATAAACTGTACTTCGCCTTTACCACCTTCTTGGCAAGTCGACTTATTCTTTTTAAATGGAAACATGTTCTACCTCCAACTCACACTAGGTGGGTGAAAGATACGTTACGGTTCATTGGTTTAGAGAGACTTGAGAAACTGGGATGGAAAAATGGATAAGAAAAATAGAAGACTACTCGTTTGCTCTGTGATTTATGCAATCAGCATAGTTGGATCTGCATTTGCATTTATCACAGTCCCTGTAACATCCAACATCATAGCATTACTTTTGGTACAATCTGAGCTACCGTCTGCCACAAATCTTTGCAGGTAAACTATTAATTAAAAATTCAATACAGTGTTTTTGAGAATCACAAAACACAATATCACAATAATCAAGTGTATTAATATTTTCTTACAACCGTAGTCAATAGTGGAAAGAAATCAGCTCGTTTCAGGAATTGTTTCTATGATCCTTTCCTTGACACCAGCAGCTTTATCTGTCTTATTGCACCTTGTTATTAAGATAAGACTGAGATATTATCTCCGGTGGAGGTATTCCATCATATTGTACTGGCTGTATCTCTCTTTATGTCTGAATATGAGAGACTTGTGATTCCTATTTCTCGTAGAATGTGGAACAGAAATATATCCATGACCTCAGGGTTAAATTTGAGTAGTAAAACTGAGAGTAAGAATACATTTGAACAGTTGCTGCGGTGCCGTAACTCCCACACTATGTCTCCAGTAAAAAACTGAACAGAAGCAACAAACCTCGCTGTCTATACCTCCTAATTTGACCTTTTTACAAAGTCTTATTTGAGTATATCAGAGCCAAATGTGATAATGTACTAAACCCGCTGCTACACAATAAATATGCACAGCTGGTGGATCATTATGATCACAGTTAAGAGATGACGTAGATTTATTTGGCCATAATCTCACAAACGATTTATCATCATGAGACTTGGAACATAATGTAGGTTTTTGATATCAACACTTAGTCCTTATCAGTGAAAGCCAAAGCCAGCAACACAAACACGGCTCCATTTGAGCTAATAGATCTTAATGTAAGAGTGAAAATACGATGAAATGAGGTTGCTTTGGCTTTTCACAGGGAGTTAATTTACAGTAGACACATTTATAGGGTTGTTTTATATCTTATTTAATAAGTGGTTAGCTTTAGTCAACTTCTGATTCAATTCAAAGACTGTCAAGAGCTGACAGAGGAATGAGACTGTTTATCTCTGGAGATGCTGACGTCTGCTGCAACCTAAAAATGCTGCTCTGTAACTAGATGAGTCACTTGACAGCAGTTATCTTCCATCGTCTCTAAGAGAGCCATTTCATTTTTATCAGATACAAAATGATGTTGCACATAAAAGTAACCAAAATCACACTATTGATCATTCAGTATAAAAACATCCATTTTTACAAGTCTTTTGGTCCCACGTTCAGCCCTCAAGACTTACTTTTAAATCACAAATGCAATGATTTCACATTTCTCAGTGCAGTTTCCTCTTTTTATGGAATACGCTAGAAGTTCTGATCAATACACCGTAACAATACCGGATGAGGTGGGTTGGTATTAAGACTCCGGCTGACTCAATAACGGACAATAATAATAAAAAACTCTCAAGCAAAAACTCCTGTATTAACATATCAATTTTATTTTAGCCCATTTGACTTTTCTCTGATGCAAGCCTGCTCCTTTCAAACATCTTTCTGAATCAGTAGTCACCTCCCTTGACTCCGCAGAGCACCAAGTGGCATACTCCGTCTCGTTTCAGTCGACACTAACTTCTATAAAATTCATGAAATGTTGGAAACTGCACTGGGAATAAGATGAATTATCTCACCGCAGCTGGCTGAATTCTTTTTTTTTTTTATATTAATACAGTTTCAAGGCTGAATAGAAGAATACATTACTTGTTAGGAGTTTCTTTTTTGCAGTGTAACCATAGTAAAAGGCAAAAAAGTGGCGTGTTTAACAATGTTTGGGTAAACTTAGAGTATCTGGCATGCTCACTAGCTCTTTTAGATGTATACATTTGTACACTTGATTGAATTTTCTGGGTGCTTACACTGTGACTGTGTGGGAGCTGCAGCCTCTCTGCACCCAGCGGGGAGGCTTGGACACCCTGACGCTCCTCACTGTGTGGCCAGCAGTCAGCAGTGAGTCTTTTAAAGGGACACTCCAACATTTTGGGATTTATGCTTCTTTTTCTGACTTAGCCAGAGTTAGACAAGGAGACCAGTACCTACTCCTTCTTTGTTCCTTTACAGAAATAGATTTAGGTCTTACTTAGCTTAGCACAAAGACTGGAAACAGGGGCCTGGTTTGCCTAGTTAGCTTTTCTAAACCAGTGACCAGAGGTTTGCTCCTCATTGTGAAGTTGCCTACTTTACACATTTCACTCAACAGAACCCAGGTGACTCATAGATGTGGTGACTAGTTTGAATGCTAACACCATACAACATGTAAATAAGACGGTTTTGGAGTTGTTCATGTGGTTTGTTTGCTATTTGTAGAGGCTATCCATTTTTGTTCCTGTTTGTCACCAGTGGGCTACCTCTGGTTCTGAGAAGTGAAGCCAATGCTGAAGTGCCTTAAACCTGCATTCTTTCTAACAGCCAGCAGGGGGCGACTCCTCTGGTTGCAAAACGAAGTCTGATTGTATAGAAGTCTATGAGAAAATGAGCCTACTTCTCACTTGATTTATTACCTCAGTAAACATTGTAAACATGAGTTTATGGTCTCAGTCATTAGTTTCAAGTCTTCTTCAATACAGCATGATGTTCATTTATTAAATTATGGTCCCATTTAGAGTCAAATAGGCCATAAAGCAGGGGATGCTTTAGAGCGTGGCTACCTTGTGATTGACAGGTCACTACCACGGCGTTGTCCGTGTTTTGTCTTACAATTTTAACCCTTTCACAGTGTGTTTTCAGTTCATGAAAGTTAATTGTAACATTTTGGTCGCCGAAAAATGTCTTATTCAGCGTTTGGTTGTGCTTAGCTCCACCCTCGTGTCACTTCTGGTTGCAAAAAAACAACATAGCGATGTCTAAAATTCAAGAAGGCGACGGCCAAAATGCTGAACTCGAGGCTTCAAAACGGCAGTCCACATACCGATGGGTGACGTTACGGTGACTACGTCCACTTCTTATATATAATCTATATTTGTAGTATTACAGACTCCTTGTATTGCACACTTAAAGCACTCAAGTTAGCACTTAAAGCAGTTTCAACAGCTGTCTTGCTCACAATCAGATGAGAAAGTCGATGATCGAGTGTGTGTTTCCAGTGTACAGAAATGGACGTTTTTTAATCAATGAATCCCCTTTCCCCCTTTTTTGCTGTCATTTTCTTTCTTCAGCTGCGTGCACCAGCAGTCAAGAGTGGACCATGAACCAAACTGTACAGGAGCTTCACCTGGTAAGCATCAGAGCACAGCATTTACAAACTGGCGAGTGGGTTTTAATGCTAAATTATTATTTTCTCTCTATATATATCTGTGTTTGTGCTCTCCAGGGTGTTTTGGGAGGTCTGTGCAGCGGGAAGTCGGCTCTGGTCCACAGACACTTGACAGGAAGTTACCTGCAGCTGGAGAACGCTGAGGGTTGGTTTCACATGTCCTCATCTGCAACCTTGATGTGTGTTTGTCCATGACAATAGAGCTTAATAACATTAACACTGGCTACATTCAGTTTGGTGATCCGGGGTGTGTTATAAATGTTATAAGTTATACATGTGAATTTCCTGCTGTAACAAGTCAAACTACAGACTGTGAAAAAGATCAACTCTTGTTTGTTTCTGCTGTGTATTTGCAGGGCGCCAGTACATTAAGGACGTCCTGGTTGATGGACAGAGCCACCTGTTGGTAATCAGAGAGGAGACCGAACTCCCGGTTGCTCAGGTGGGTTTGAACTTGGTTAAAGGTGCTATTGATAACATTGATAACATTCAGCCACTAGATGTCGCATTCTTCTCCCTCTCCCGTTCCATTGCATTCACTTCATAACAAGTCTTTGCCAGACACTCACCGTCAATCTCAGCCATTTATCTGTTTTTTCCACACCGGCGACCCAGAGATACCTTGTGATACTTAGGTTGTTTTACTGTTGGCTCACAAGCCTTGTTAGAAGTGGGAACCAAACGTCAGATATCTTCCACAGACATAAACAAAACGTTAATTTTGGACCCGCCATAATGTTTAAAATGATTAATTCACAATCATAGTCATTTTTTTAGGAAAAGTTATACTTTTATTCGGCACCTTTCTAAAGGCCAAGGCTGTGGTCAAGTCCAGCTTAATCGAATCCGAGTCAAGACAAAGTCCAAAGGCAGTTGAGTCAGAATCAAGACCGAATCCTGATTAAATCGAGGCCTGTTCAAGACCATAATAGGCAATAGTGTCTTTCCAATGCTAATATAGTGATTCATGATTTAATGAGTATATTGATCTATCTTCTAACATCAAACTAATCAATGCATAGAATTTAGGTTTGAGGACCATTACAGTCTAACGTTACATTCATAAACCTTAAACCAGAAACTGATCTCAAATCAGCAGCCAGGAGCAACTTGACCAGTTCTTAATAGCCGAGCACAAGTCCAACGCAAGTCCGAGTCCAACAAGCCGCGGGTCCGAGACAATTGCAAAGACTTCAAAAAAGTGGATTTGCGTCCGGACTCGAGTATTAAAGGCTCTCTAGATGTATTATTTTTTAAAAAATATTCATCTACATAAAAATGTTACCAGTAAGACCTTTAACATGGACAACTGATTGATGTAATCTAGTCCTTACTGTCAGCCTGGCCTGTGTATTTTGACTGTGCCTCTTCTTCTCCTTCCCTCTCTTCAGTTTGCATGTTGGGTGGATGCAGTAATCTTGGTCTTCAGTTTGGAAAACGAGGCCAGCTTCCAGGAAGTTTACAGAATCTACCACCAGCTCGCTCTCCACCGGCCCGTTTCTGAGATACCCTTCATAGTAGTCGGGACTCAGGGTAAGACACTCACACACATCATGTGCTTTGATTCAAATGTTTGCAGAGGCGAACTTATATTTGTGCTTCTTCTAGACAAGATCAGCAGCACCAACCCCAGAGTAATAGATGATGCCCGGGCCAGACAGCTCTGCTCAGATGTGCGGCGCTGCACCTACTATGAAACCTGTGCAACGTACGGCCTCAATGTGAACAGAGTCTTCACTGATGGTATGTGTGCAGAGATTCTGCTGCAGAAGAAGCAGATATATGAAGGTTATGTGTCTTTTTTTAGGGCTAATGTTTCGATTTTTTGTTCCATAGCTGCTCAGAAGATCATGGCGGCCAAGAAGCAAGCTGCTCTACTGGCTTCCTGTAAATCTCTTCCCAACTCTCCCAGTCACTCTGGAGGCTCCACTCCAGTGTCGGGTGTTTTTCCAGGACAGGTAACACCTTTACGGACCATCTGTTCCACCCTGTCTGGAAAAAATGGCTCAAACTTGTACCATTTACATGTGCCTTCTCTTATTGAGTGTTATTGCATATTTTAGTCTTGCTGTCAGGCTATTTTTAAAGGCTGTCAGCACGCTGTTGTAACAACTCTTTTCTGCTCAATTATCACTTCATCGCCCCCTCCTGCTCCGGCTCTTTCTTCTCTTCAGGCCAGTAACGGTGGTCAGAGCAGTGATTACTCCTCATCACTTCCCTCCACTCCTGTGATCAGTCATAAAGAGATCGGCAAGACAGTGAGAGGGGAGAAGCAGGACAGTGCCACGCCTGGGTCAGTCCGCAGCGCCACCCGGAGACGCACCTCCAGATTTGCGGTAGGTACCGGTCAAGTGATCGTTATCGCACCCTTTTATTTCTATACTTTTTTTTTTTTATAAATAAATAAATAAATATCAGTACCGATACATTTAGAAACTGAAATATACAGGTAGAGCACATTTAATATTTCCACTTTTCACTACATTTTGGTGGTTTGTACCAATTATTTTTTCCAAAAGAAATTGGCTTCGTAATGTATTATTTTAGGAAATTTAGATTCAGAGTAGTTCTTGATTGAGCTTTGAATATAAATATTTTACCTAAAAGAATAATTTATTATCTGGGGACAATTTTCCTCAGGTGTAAATGTAAAATAAATATTGAGTGGCCAATTTTGGATATTGGTCCACAACCTTTCAACATATGCAACATATTTCTTTTATATTTTTTTATTCTAAAAAGATTTTTTTATTTTTCTTAATTTTTATTTTTTATTTATTATATTTTACTTTGATTAAATGGCTTTTATTTGTCAAAACAACAACAATTATTTTCAGCTAAGAAGAAGAGGAGGGTAAAGAAAAAGTTACTTGTCACCCTGCAGATAGTTGCATTCTCTTTAATGCTTCATATAGTTTGAAAACTAAACCTTTTTTCCAAACAGATTTGTCAAATTACATATCAGAAAAGTATTTTATAACTTAGAAATGGCCATTACTTGGTTTGGGATTTGACTATGAAACTGGTTGAGGTCATCAGGAACCTTATAAAGAACATTCACACCAACCTTTGATCAATGTGGGGCTGAATGGTGAATATAATGTGATGTAAAGTCTGTGGCCGTAGCCTGTATTCGTTTTTTTCTTTTATTAGTAACTCAGTTTTTGACGAGTCTATTGCTAAAACTTGGTATGATTATCCGACATTGTATTTAGAAGATTACTATCATCACTACAAGTGCCCCTTTTCACATTGCTTGTAATTTATTATTTGATCCATTGTTAATATCAAAATATTGATTATTGCAGCTTTAATGTAAGGCTGAATAGCTTACATTTAAAAGACAGCTTTTGCAGTCAGCAGAAACTCACATTTCCCAATTATTTGTATGGCTTTGTAATGAAACGCACGGCAGTAAGGAAAACTTACGTAATTCATAAGGTCTTAATTATATTCTTTACCCCTTTCGTGTTTCTGATGCAGTTCTTGCTCCTCTTGTACTTTGTCCAGGGTCGGAGAGGCAGTGACTCAAACAGAAGGAGTGCAGACTGCAAAGGAGATCTGGGCAGTGGACGCTCCATTCCCATCAAACAGGTAGGACACGGACTTGATGCAGAAACAAACATGATGTATCTAACGACATTCTGCAGAGGACATCACACCAGCAGACACTTCAGATCAGATGTGTGAGAGCAGTTTCATCAGTGATGAAGTCTTGTGATCTACCATACTGGCTTGATCAATAGGATAGTGGCTGTTTCTGGCAGCCAGCAGTCATCATGCTGCCGAAAATATGCGAGATGAACACTCGAGACATTTGCAATAAATTCTCACTCTTTGAGTTTTGTCACCTCCATCAGGGCATCTTGCTGAAGCGCAGCGGCAACTCGCTCAACAAAGAGTGGAAGAAGAAGTATGTGACGCTGTCCAACGACGGCATACTGTCCTATCACTCCAGCGTCAATGTGAGTCGGCGTGTTGACACAGCTCTAAGGCATTACGCTGCTGACGGCTAGAGGTTGATGTGTTATGGCTGATGTTTGGCTTGGCAGGACTACATGCTGAATGCCCCCGGGAAGGAGATGGACCTGCTGCGGGTGACGGTGAAGGTGCCAGGAAAGCGACCGCCTCGTGCTGTTCCCGCCTGCGGCCTTCCAGTCGGGCTCAACGGGCGCGTCAAAGACGTGCCGGGTCCCGAGGGTGTCAGCCCAGGTCAAAGAATAAACATATATTGGGCTGTCACGATATCAGAATTTCACTACACAATTCACGATAACAATATTATCGCCATGCCTATAGAAAGTAAAAATAATAATGCTGTCAGTCAAATTCACCTTTAACTTTATTTATTATGCATTTTGTCTCGTTTTTGCAAATGAATTGCATTCAAAATATGAGTTTAGCTGTTAGGGGAGGGAGGCAAAGCAAGAACGGAAAGAAACGGAAATGATTGACTGATGAGGCACTGGATTATTTATTATCACGACACCCTTAATGCCTTTTTCCTAAATCTGTGCATAAGCATAAAAGAATAACAAAAAGTACAATCTAAGTGCTGTTTCCTAACTATGCTGACTTTGCTTATACAAATGGCAATGACCTGGCGTGGCTCTCCACCCTGATCCTTTTCTTTACGGAGCTGGGGTGCATGTGAGCAAGGTGAAATGTAGAACCGCATGACCCTGAATAGTAATGAGCAGATTTAGAAAAAAAAATAATCATAAAATATGGGATTTGGGGGAAAGGCAGGAGTCAGAAATACAATAAATCCACTGTTCTTTGGATTTTAAGACTTTCTTTGTGGAGAGGGGTCAAGCCTCTGTACAAGAGAGGAAAAAAAAATTGCAAGGGAATGCAAAATCGTTGCAAAAGGACAAAAGAGCATCATAAGGGATTTTACAAGTTTTGCAAGAGCGTCTGAAAGACTTCAGGACTTCTTCAGTCGTTCTCTGTATCTTTTATTTCCTGTGGAGTTCAGACAGAATCAGTAATGCATTTCCTTTTTATTTCAGTAGCTCTGTTTTACATTTGATGTTTGTGTAAATCACTTTATTATTAATTGCATGCTTGCAATCATCTCTTTAGTCCCCGTAAGCGCCAGCAGCCTCCTGCAAGTGGAGGAAATGGAGGGGCTGGGTGGTGCACTGTTCCTGAGGAGCAACAGAGGCGTGCAGCGATGTCCCTCGACGCTATCTAACCACGCTCAAAGTGTCGGTCAGTAATGGACCTTCGTCTGTGCAGATATTTAGCTTAAAAAGCATGCGTGTTTTGTACCAGATGAATGTAATTTGGTATGTTTTTGTGTGATCTGGTTGCCAGACTCTGCAGTCGAGGGTGTGTCCAGCTCCTCTTCCACCAAAGATGTAGGCTCGTCCTCCCCGCTGACGGACAGGAAGAAGCATCGCAGGAAGAAGAGCATGAACCAGAAAGGAGACGCAACCATTGGCCAAGCAGATGGTAAACCTCCATATATTCTTTTTAAGTTCCCAACAATAAAAGCAACAATCATACTCTGATCATTTTGATGATCATCATAATGTTAATTATTTAAAAAGTAATAGAAATAATTGATATCTAGTTTCAACATATAACATTTATTATTTCATCTCTTTCTCTCGTTGGCTTTTCTGTGTTTCTATCTTCTCATGCAGCCAAGCGCAAAATGTGGAAACTCAAAAGCTTTGGTAGCTTAAGAAACGTAAGCAAGACAGGTAATGTTGATCTGTCACGTTGCATCTTTCAGACTCTGACCGACCCTTTGCACATGTCAGTCTGTTCGCTTGTGTTGCTTTTCTTCTGCTTTCCTCTCACATTAAAGAGGGACAATATATACTATCAAGCGTTTGTTGTTGTAGAAAAATTACATACATATATCTAAAATATTTGATCTACATGTATGTACATTTTATTTCATGTGGTTATAACTCAACAATTCACTAACATAAGAAGACTTGCTTGTGCCTAATAGTGGTCAGACATGGATGCAAACTAAAACTCTTTTTTGTTCAAAATGTTAACAAACTAGTGATGAAATATCTACATTTGAATGACTGCTTTAGCTTTCCAAAATGGGCAAAATAATCACTGATGGAAAAAATTGTTTTTTTGTGTCAGACGAGGATAACTTTGACTTCCTCATCGTGTCGAGCACCGGCCAGACGTGGCACTTTGAAGCCCAGAGTGTGGAGGAGAGGGACTCCTGGGTCCAAGCCATCGAGAGCCAGATCCTGGCCAGCCTGCAGCTGTGTGAGAGCAGCAAAAACAAGGCAAGAATGAACAAAGGCAGCGATCATTTAATTGACAAATGACATATACGTATATATATATATACATATATATATATATATATATATATATATGTATATATATATATATATATATATATATATATATATATGCAACACAGGCTCACGGCAGTTCATGAAATAGTAAAAAAAATTGTAACTGCTTGATTCGAGTACATAGACACAAGTTTCCCCTTTTTCCATGGCGCTCAGCACGACGTTCAACAATGTTTTCCTACAAATGTCCAGCAACATGTGACACACGTGTCAATTTCCCCTCCATTCTTTTCAAAATAAAACTACTTAATTAGGTTTAGGAAATGATCGACTTTGTTAGGCTTAGACAACAGAACTACTTAGTTAGCTTTAGGAAAAGATTATGATTTGGCTTAAAATAATTAAGTACGGAAGTTACGTGACATTAAAATCAACGTTGACTTCTGGTTTCACACAGGATACAAACACAGGTCTCCTGGGCAAAAGTCCTGTGGTTTTTCTGACCTACACAGCGTTCGCTGCTCTTTATACTTTCTGGTTCACAATTACGTGGATTACATAGAAATGTATTTTGTGCTGACCGTCACGAAAAAATGTGAAATTTGTGTCTATGTAGACGAATCAATACATTAAATTTCATGACTATTTCACAAACTGCTGTGCGACTGGGCTGATACATTATGAATAGTTTCATGTTTCATGCAGAGGCGCAAATGCAGCTGCAATGCCATTTTGGTACAGCACAAGGTGCACCTTTATTAGTATTATGTGGCCTCAAGTGTTCCTGCTTGCATCAAAGAGGGCAGAGTCGTACACTCGAGGTTGTATTTATGCAGATCAGGTGCTGTAGCGCAATACTTGTGCCCATATTGGCATGAAATAGTGTCTGTATTTCCATCTGCTCAAATCAGCTCAGTCTACAGAACATTTCTTTAGGCTTTTGTTGGCAGAGACACACACACAGAATATAAGTGCTCAGCTGCTCCACACACTTATTATTCTACATGAAATGTAAACTCAAATTTAAAAGTGACATTATGTGCCCTTGGAAGTAGATTTGGAGGGCTGTATAATCAGTCTGTGTGCTGTGTATTTGCACCCTGGGACTCCTGGATGAGAACAGTTTTCTCTCAGGAGAAGCTGGCCTAGGAAACTGTTACTGCTGCTACTTTTAAAAGGGATGAGGGCAGCTAATGTGATTAGCCATTACCAAAACCCAGCCCGTCTCCACAAGTGGATGTGGCTAAAACTAACAGTCTTGTCCACTAATGGGCTGTGCTGGTTCCTGTTCCTGAGTGGGGAGTACGTCCGGGTGTGGAATTAGTTCAATCATCTCCAAAAATGATAATTGCCACTATGATTCTCAATAATTACTTAAATCCCATGATGCATTTCTTTGTAAGTGTTATGGGAATTGTATCTCCTAGGAGGCTGAAACCGATCATTTTACAGCTTTAAATGATCATAATAATGATTAAAGCCATCTACCACTGTGTTCTCTCTCATAATCATGGTTATTAGTAATGAGAGCAGTTATCAGAGCTCATATCACAGAGTTAGTTTGCTTCTCTTTCTCTCATTTTACCCGTCTACTGTGTGTTTTCCACAGGCTCGCAGGAACAGCCAGAGTGAAGCGGTGGTTCTGCAGGCGATTCGCAACGCGAAGGGCAACAACTTCTGTGTCGACTGTGATGCTCCTAGTAAGTGACACACATTTAGAGCTGCAACAATAAATCGAATAGTTGTAAACTATTAAATTAAAGGCAGACTTGACGATGTTATCCAGTATACACTATTTGTTATATTGGTTGAAATGGTCTTTACACCCCGACAGCGATCCGTTACTTATGAGCTCTGAGAAAAGAGCCGTCATCTGTAGTTGCTGTAATCCTGTAAAAACGTCTACCTATCACTGCCTCGAGGTCCGCTTGGAAAGAACTAATCAGATGCCTCCCTGCCTGTACTCTACCCTTGGCGTGCACCAGCCTGAACTCAAAGCGCGTCGCCGCCGCACATTTACTGGAGAATGGAAGAGAAAGCTCAGCCCTGCAGTAGCACTGCCGTGGTTACTTGTTATGAGGTAGCGTTGTTGAATTGTCTGTGAAGTAGTTACGATGCAGCGGTGCTCATGCATGTGTGTGTGGGGGGCGTTGCCTTGGAAGGAGACCCGAGGGGAGGGGCGGGGTTTAGACTCCTGAGGCAATGCTACTTTCAAAATATGCTAGCTTTTCAACATCGTCAACCCTATCTTTAATATTTTGATAATAGATTAATCATTTGAATAATTTTTTCAGAATAAAAAGGTCAAACTTCTCTGATTCCAGCTTCTTTAATGTGAATATTTCTGGTTTCTTTACTCCTCTATGACAGTAAACTGAATATCTTTGAGTTGTGGACTAAATTTTACACATCTTAGACCGTCTAAAGAAGACTACCTTTCGTCTATATATGTGTATATTGGCAATTAACGTACTGTATTTTGAAATACTGTTGCTTGTTATTAGTTCAGATGTTGTAAAATCACAAAATATCCCTGAAAGACAAATAACAACATGGAATTACTATCTAGTTTGCATGCAAAAAACACCGCATCTGTGAGAGAATCACAAATTAACAGTTCATGTAGCATCACTCAGACACAATCTGTGTTTGTTTGTGTGTGTGGGTGTGTATTACTCATGTTGTGGGGACATAAATCTGTTTATAGATGTGCTTTCCTGTTTGGAATAAAC
>CAKAOI010026383.1:1387-63488 GCA_916701655.1 Sebastiscus albofasciatus | reverse complement strand
ACGTCTACCAATCACTGCCTCGAGGTCCGCTTGGAGAGAACTAATCAGATGCCTCCCTGACCATACTCTACCCTTGGCGTGCACCAGCCTGAACTCAAAGTGCGTCGCCGCCGCACATTTACTGGAGAATGGAAGAGAAAGCTCAGCCCTGCAGTAGCATTGCTGGTTACTTGTTATGAGGTAGCGTTGTTGAATTGAGGTCCTCTCTCCGCTCTGTGTCTGTGAAGTAGTTACGATGCAGCGGTGCTCGTCCATGTGTGTGTGGGGGGCGTTGCCTTGGAAGGAGCCCCGAGGAGAGGGGTTGGGTTTAGACGGAGCTCCTGAGGCAATGCTACTTTCAAAATATGCTAGCTTTCCAACATCGTCAACCCTATCTTTAATATTTTGATAATAGATTAATCGTTTGAATAATTTTTTCAGAATAAAAAGGTCAAACTTCTCTGATTCCAGCTTCTTTAATGTGAATATTTTCTGGTTTCTTTACTCCTCTGTGACAGTAAGCTGAATATCTTTGAGTTGTGGACTAAATTTAAGGAGGTCATTTTGGGCTTTGGAAAACACTGATCTACATTTTTCACCATTTTCTGATATTCTATCGACCAAACAACTAATCCATTAATCGAGAAAATAATCAACAGATTAATCGACAATGAAAATAATCGTTAGTTGCAGCCCTACACACATTAATAGCTTTTCTCGGTCTTATCTATGTCTGGTTTTGGAACATTAGAGGTGATTCACCAACATCTAAAAGGAGTTTTCCACATCTTAGACCATCTAAAGAAGACTACCTTTCGTCTATATATGTGTATATTGGCATTTAACGTACTGTATTTTGAAATACTGTTGCTTGTTATTAGTTCAGATGTTGTAAAATCACAAAATATCCCTGAAAGACAAATAACAACATGGAATTACTATCTAGTTTGCATGCAAAAAACACCGCATCTGTGAGAGAATCACAAATTAACAGTTCATGTAGCATCACTTAGACACAATCTGTGTTTGTTTGTGTGTGTGGGTGTGTATTACTCATGTTGTGGGGACATAAATCTGTTTATAGATGTGCTTTCCTGTTTGGAATAAACTGCAAGTCCCCATAATGTAAATTATTATATTTTAGGGTGAAGACTTTTCAGTATTATTGTTTTAATATTGTGTCATTATTTAAACTTGCTGACTTCAAAGTTCAAGGTCATTGTACAACACAGGGTTGCACAAAAAAAACGCAGTTATAGTCCTTTATGCTACATAAGAAAAACAAAAAAGCAAAACTATGTTTTATGGTGGAGTTTGGAGGATGAGAACTCATTAAACTCATTACCTAAATGCTTCACTGAGTCTGAACCGTGTTGTCATCCAGGCCTTGAAATAACCTTTTTACTTCCGTAAGGAAAAATATCTACTAAAAAATTGCATCAATGTTAATTGCAAGATAAATGAACCACTTAGGAAGGGAGGTACAAACTATACTATATACTAATGATGAACTGTAGCTTTTAGAAATGGAAGCAAATGTCATTAATATGCCCTATAATTAAAGCAGTGTCTTAGATATGACTAAACCAAAAAAAAAAGATCAAATGCTAAAGGTTCTGTTAATGTTGGAGCACCTTAAAGGGCTTTAACGTTTCAGGGGAAAACAATGTTTGGCACATTGGCCTCAGATTAAACAGCCCTGCTTTAAAACCTTTCCAAACAGGATTTCACACAACTTCAGTCACTTTCATGGCGTGACTTGGCCAAAGTGGCACATCTAAATGCCACACAGCAAACTCAAATGGTAGAAATCTGTCAACCATGTAATGCACGTAGTTCAGTTGAGCCTGATTTGTTGTTTGTGCTCTTCTTCTCCAAGATCCAACCTGGGCCAGTCTGAACCTGGGCGCTCTCATATGCATCGAGTGTTCGGGGATCCACAGGAACTTGGGGACTCACCTGTCACGCGTTCGCTCGCTGGATCTTGATGACCTGCCGCGAGAGCTCACGCTGGTTCTCAGCGCCATTGGCAACCAATTGGTCAACAGTATATGGGAGGCACGCACGCTGGGCAGCCGTAAACCAGCACCAGATGCTACACGGTAAAGACCATAATGTTATGAGATGTGACATTATTGATGGGACATAAACACTCCTTTAGTTCAATGTTTTACAGTTTGCATGAGCTGCAAACTTGATGTGTCATGTTATGGAGGACGGAACCCACCAAAATGAAAAATAAATAAATAGACTCGATTAATAAATAAATATGCCATCAAATGAACTAAAAATAATATTAAAAATAAATGTAGGCATTAATTAATTGATAAAATGTGACATAAATTAATATTTTGTTTTAATTTGCTTCTTTATTTATTTATTTTTCCACTCTTCTATTTAATTTCCCCTTTTATTTATTTATTTTATAGAATTTTAAATTTATGTATTTATTTTTTCAATTATTTATTTATTTCTGCATCAACTATAAGCTGCTTATAGTCTATACACTCTGACTCCATGACACACGTTGAATGACAGCCAGCTCATTTGCATAATAAGGCATAAAAGCATGAAAGAAATGTAATAGGAAATGTATAAATAAATGTATAAAGAATAGAATAAAGAAATAAGTACTTTTCGTGAAATAAATAGGGGTAAATACATAAAAAAATACATATCATTTAATTAAAAAAAATGCAAAAATAAATACATGCACTTCAAAAATTATTCTAAAAATAAATAAATAAAAAGGGTAAGTAATAAAAAGATAAATAAATAAAGAAGCAAATTGTAACAGAAATATAAATTTATCTCACATTTCATCAATTAATTAATGCCTACATTCATATTTTATATTATTTTTTGTTCATTTAACGGCATATTTATTTATCTATCGAGTCATTTACTTGTACATATTTTTTATTTTGGCAGGTTCCGTCCTCCATATTATTTATGTGTTATTTTAAGTTTCAGTAGAAATAAATTGTTAAATGTCATAATTTGTCATTCTTTAACAGGAGAAAGACCAGAAGCTGGATATGTATCTCGCTGCATATTCATCATTTGTCTTTGCTTTCTTTTGCTTGTTCAGAGAGGAACGGGAGTCGTGGATCAGGGCCAAATATGAGCAGAAACTGTTTGTGGCGCCGTTGCCCCCTCCCACTCCTGGCGAGGGCCCAGACATCACACTGTCTGGCCGTCTTCTCCTGGCAGTGATGGAGCACAACCTCCCCAAGCTGCTGCTCCTTTTGGCCCACTGCACTAAGGAGGACATTAATGCCCCTCTCAGCCTGGCGCTCTCCTGCAGGTCGCTCTTAGCTCTGCGGCTGCCCGGCTCTGCCCTGCACGCTGCCTGTCACCAGGCCGATGTGGTGATGACGCAGCTCCTTGTTTGGGTGCGTTTCTCTCCTTCTCTGTCATAGGAATCAGTAAAAGTGTAGATGGTCATATTTATCTCACCGTGCCTAGGAGTACGGTATCGACAAGGTGTGAAATGATTTCTTCTCAGTGTGAAATATCATGTCGAGTTATGCTAAACTGGCATGATAATAAATGTTACCCTTCAAGAACCTCTAAGTAATTCCCCTCAGCAAAAAACAAAAAGCTTTAAAACCGATGACTCAGCAGACCACTCAAGGTGATCTATAAGTGTGAAAGGCACTAAAGCTCACTGAGCTTGTTGGATAATTTAAGACAGGCTTGTCAGGTTGAAGTTACAATTTATTCCACATGATAAAAACGTCCTTAAAATGTTGAATGTTACGTAATCTAATCTGTGTATTTATCTTCAGTATGGCTGTGACGTTCGGCACCGGGATGCTCAGGGGCAGACGGCTCTGGTTCTGGCTCGCAACGCCGGCAGCCAGGAGTGTGTCGACATCTTGCTCCAGCACGGCTGCCCAAATGAACCGCCGTCCTCCTTCTCTGTCGCCACGACAGTTGGCTTTGCAGCGGCCGCCACACCCAGCTTCCCTGTTGCCATGACGCCGAGCCTGACGGTTGCCACGACACTCAAGATCTCGCACAAGAGCGGCGGCACCAGCTTGAGCTACAGCACCTCTAGGAGAGCGGTGTCATAATCGAAATGTGGTGTGGTAAAAAGCGTGTGTGTGTGTGTGTGTGTGTCGCTTTGCCCTCATACTGTCCTGTACCTTCACACAGGACTGATGTTGCCAGATGTTGCACTCCCTGAGGTTTTAAAGGGTGTGTGTGTCAGGGATGAAAACACACACTGATAATAACGTTCAGTCCGCTAGAATGATTTAACCAAAAGAAAAAGAGATTTCTACGTTAAGATAAGAGAACACGACGTTACATCCAGATGCCTCTGCGTTGGGATGCAATAGGAATGTATTGCACTGTGTACCAGCTGGTATGATTCATATTTCACCGTGCAGTCAATATTCAACTTAATTCTCCACTCAGTTAAGAATGGGAATTTGCCTTCGGCCTCAAACAGCTTATCTGAGCATCTGGGGGCCCAGAAGTGAAGAACTGCAATAAGTTTACGATTTCATAGACAGAGGTTAGACGCTAAACTCATCCAAACTTTATTGACAACGAATGTCACTTTTAAATCCAGAGTGCATATTATACTGTGTTACGTTCAACACAGCCGGTCGTTCAAGTACATAAACAGTGTTGTGTAAAAAAAAAAAAAAAAACTTTACAGTGGCTAAAAAAAGAAGAGAGGCCGCTTTAAAGATAATCAAAATAACTGTATAGAAATGCATTGATAAAAAATATTATAATTCTAAAAAATTTAAAAGTGCTTTGTTATTGTATGATTTGTACAGTCGGTTCTGTGTATAAAACTCAAAGGGTTACTCGTGGCTGTTCAGAAATTTCCTGTACAGCGTCTTGGTTTTCCTTTAACAACCACCTGATTTGACATCCAAGACTGAGATTTCTATGTTTTGTTGTTTGTACCACTGTGTGTGACATGAACACGGTACATGACGTGTGCATTACGACTCCAGCAGCAGCAGCTCATCATCAAGGCGAGTGTAATACTAGACGATGTGTAAATGCCTTGATTTTGATTGAATGTATACAAAAACAGATGGTTTGATTTCATTACTTCAAGATGTTTTCTGATACAGTTTCGGTGGACTGTCGGGGCGTTTTTATTTTTTAATTAACTAATATTATTCCTGCTGTGACTACTAGAAAGTATGGTTTAATAGATCTGCAAAGGGTCTGATCTATAAAACTGGGCCTTTGAATGATTATATTTGTAAGTGGATGAAAATGTAATAGAGGAATGTTGCCCAATTTAATATGTTTAAAAAAAGGCATAAAAAACAACCCTCCTGCAGTACTGTATGTATTTTTGTGTTAATCTGAAGACTCCGCTGAGTGTACATGTCTGTGATGTAAGCATCTCTCTCATTTGTATTTTTTTACTCATGCAATGACTCATAGAGCATTCATTATCAATACACTAAGGCTACTGCCCAAGCTGTGGTGGTTTGTACAGAGTTGTGTGTGTTTTTCTCTGTCTGGGCTCAGACCTAATTTGATTTATTTTATTATTTGTTTATTATTAACAGTAATCGTTAATGAGGGTGAGGGAGGCTTCGGCAGGCAGCGGCATCATGCAGTATAGTTGCATCACATACTGTATTTGCTGGTGGGCAGAGGGTTCATGTTTTCTGGACAGGTGCAGCCAGCGGCCATCGCCTAACACTCGAAATTTCATTTCATTTGAATGTGAGATCTTCTGGATCAAACCAGTTCTCGTTAAAGGCGCCTACTGGCTTTGACCTACTTCTTTCTAGGTCGATGTCATGGACTCATTTTTATTCCTTAACACCACGGCTGAGATGGTTTCAGTTTCACGGGTTCACAGTGATAAAGTGATTTTCATGGGCAAACACATATATAGAGACAAAAGTGACATGATATGAGGATGTTTATATATTGATGAGATTTATAGATGTTGATGTTCAGGAACTATATTGAAATGTCAACAAAGATAAGGTTGGTATACATCTTAAAGGAACAGTTCGCCCAAAAACACAATAAACCTTCTATTTCTTTTTACCTAAAATGCTATCCATGTTTCCAAACAGACATGTTGTCAGTGACATTTGTTTTATAGCTCTCAAAGTGCCAAAAGGAAAAAAATATACACAGAAAATAGAGAAAAATCAGCAGCCACACAGGTTGTCCCTAATAAGAGATGGACCTCATTACCTCTACCAAAGAGGTCATGTTTTTGGTTCGGTCTGTTTTTCTGTTTGTCAGCAGGTTTACGGAAAAACTACTGGCCTGTTGTCATGATACATGGTGGAAGGGCGTAGCAAGGGGTGAACCCATTACAGAACATTTTGGAGTGGATCCGAATCAAGAGGCGGATACACACATTATTCAGTTTCGTTAAAGGTGCTATATACGACACTCAGAGTCTTGGCCAGGATTACCAGTGGCTCTGACCTCTGACGCTGCAAGCAAACATGGAGGTGGCTGAGCCAAAATGGCGGCGGCAATGGTGGGTGCTATCAGCGGTGAGCACAGTGCAGAGCGGTGGCGATTAGCTAGCCAGTGGGACATGGGAGGAACTCGCATGCATTAACACGCACACGAGGCCGACCCAGCTACCACAACAAAGAGCAGAGAAACTCGGACAACACACAGGAGGAATGTGACTTCATTCTCTGCTCAGGGGGCCATTACTCCACTTTATTACACGGTTTTGTTGAATACTCGATTCTGATTGGTCAATCTGTTATTTCTTTATTGCAGACCGTTGCTATGGGCGTAGATCTGATAGCGAACCGCTGTTGTGTCAAATTATTGATTTCTTTAGTAAGTAACCGTATAATAAGTGGGATAATGTACAGCTAGCCGGTCATTGTTGTAAAATAAACCCCTTTAGGCTGATGCAAGACCCCTCTACTGATCAAATAGTTATTTGCTGCTGCTATTAATCCAGAAGACTACAAAGAGCTGTGTTTAAACCACTGGTACACATTCTGACAGGTCCTGCTGCTGCAGTAAAAGGAGCTACAGTAAAGTTAGAGTTGACAGACCAATGAGTGGTAAATACATCAACGGCAACATTACAAGGATCTGTTTCATACAATATAAACTAATAAAGGCATTTTGGACTTATTTTAGAGCTACTCTCACAAGCTTGTCCCTCGTCTGACTCAGCTATTAAAAGTGAAAATCTCCTGATAATCTCAGAAAGAGATTCAGGAATGTATGCCAGGAGGACTGGGACAGACGAGGGGGACTAAATAAGGACAAAAATGAATGCTTTACCACTGAGAATACATTTCAGAGGAACACATGCACTGCCACGAATCACAATTTGCTTTAACTCGCATTCACTTGTCAGAGTTACAGCGATCTGAACTACCATCGATACTCAGGTGGGCACATTTATTGTTAAATTCAATTCAATTCAATTTATTTTTTATAGCATCAAATCATAACAGAAGTTATCTCGTTGTGTGTTAAATTGTTAATATCATTCAAAGGTAAAATGAGGGATACAACATGAGGCTGGATCCAAGCTACACAATTTGACATAAAAGCTCTTTGATGAATTTACACTTTAATAATTTGTGTGCTACGGTGCCTTTCAGATGATGCAAGCATCTGTAGCTTCCTGAAGCATTGTACTGCCGTAGCACTATAAATACCGAGATGAGACGTGTGCTGCTCATCAGCACGACTGGAGACGGGCATGTAAATCTTTTCAGTTTCAGGCTTTCAAAACACAAACATATTATGTGTACTTAATTAAATTTGAATTTAATTAAATTTAAACCAATTCATCTACAGATAATGGCAAATGTGCATCTCTTACTGATAAGGAAAACAAAGTGGTGAAACTGTTATGAAATTGCCCGTCTGGCGTGTTTGTTTACTCTTTGTGAAAATAGGATTTAATAGCACGTAATCATAATATCATAATTGATAATACATTCAATGATAAACAACATTGCCAATGGATTTACATATCATTCAATTTTCATTCTAAAATATGTCCCAATTATTGGAAGCTGCAGTATTTAACAGCTGGTACTCATTCACATTGTTATGTTGGTGCCATTTATTTAAAATCTGCATTTGGCAACATTTCGTATAAGATGACATCAGTCTTTCTTAACAGCTTGAATCACACATTGCTGCTGACAAGGAGATGAACACTGTATTGTTCCTAATCGAGACACTGCTGTAGAGTTGCCCACATTATTCTTGTGCTGTCAAGTGTTGTCACTGGTGGGAAAAGAGGGAGTCATAAATTAATATTCAAGAGCCAAACATGCATATTTCTCCCGAGCAGCAGCAAGAGAGTCTTGCAACAAACTGAATGTGCTGAGAAAATGTGTTTTCCTCATCATCTCCACCTCCCACTGTGTTCGGGGGTGGAGTATTGCCAATAGTGAAAACAAAAGAAAACCCATTAACAACAAGGAGTTGCCAAGAAGACTTTTCCTACTGTCTGCAAATTCCAGTTCTTCATTCAAAATAACTACAAAGCCCATCTTGCAGTACAAAATGATAAATTCTGGGGTAAATGCTCAAAAAAGTATCATTTAGAAATTAACAGCACATTTTGATGTTGATTTAAGATTACATAATCATTGCATAGTGAGACTCCTCTTGTATTAAAGAGTACCTATTATGCTTATTTTCAGGTGCAGACTTGTATTTTGAGTTTCTACTAGAACATGTTTACATACTTTAATGTTCAAAAAACGCTTTATTTTACTCATATCGGCTCACTATGTTGTGATTGGTCAACCGAACCAAACTCTTCGGACTCCGCTCCAGCTCCGCTCTTAACTAGCTTTGTTTGAGGGCGTGCCAAACTAGCCGCTTGGCAAAATGTGTTACTTGGTGACATCGCCATGTTACAGAAGAAAAGGCGGGACTTCAAGCAAGGCGTTTCAGGTAGGTCAGTGTGTCTGTGGAGGAGAGTAACTCCCTTTGACGTGGACTTTGGGGTTTGTAACTTTGCAGACTTTTTACATGCACAAAAAACTATTTAACACACTAAAGGAAAGGGAAAAAAGCACAAAAGCATTATAGGTCCTCTTTAAATGATGACGGGAGCCTGGATTGAACTATGCAAATATCTTAGTGATGAACTCCCGGAAACGTTTAGCGTACTGCTCTGGATGAACTGTTGAGTTTTCTGCTCCTGCCTGCAAAAACACACACAGACACAGTCGATTTAAAGATAACTGAATGGGAAATGAAAGCAACACTTATAGAGATATAAAGACCGCATATGCCAACCAGTCACTTTAAAGAATGCTGATGTCTCACCCCGTGTTTGACAGCCTTGGCAGCGTGAGCAGCTTTCTTCTTGGCGTCGTACTGCGTCAGCACGTCAATCAGGCCCATAAAATACACCTCCCTCTGGGGTGCACCTACATGGGAGTGATTCACAGCATTTGGTGAGTGACGTGCACGTATGATCTTACCTGCTGCATCCCAGCATGAGATGTATAACAGCACAGGGCTCCTATAACCTACTTTAATTCACCAGCGATGTCTCAGTTGTCACTATACTCACCTATAGCGCTCTGAATAGCGTACACGTCCACGTAAGGGTCAAACTCGCCAGGACCCATGGGTTTGAAGGAGTTCATGTAGCCGCCGATACCCTCAGGTGAGGTGGAGTCTAGAGCGGGAGCCATGCTGTTTTCATCCTCCTCTTCCTCTTCAGAGGACATCTCCTCCTCCTCCTCCCTCTCGGCCCGCTCGACATCATGGATGCCCAGCAGCAGGCTGTAGTCCATGATCCTCATACGCACCAGAAACTGCAGTAAGAGGACAATGCACAAAGGATGTCAGAGAAAACAAACGGCAGCATGCTTCTTCAACACTGTTTTCTTACCTCAAGATCTCTGTTCAGCTTGTCCATGATCTTCTCCTTCTCCTCGTCGCTCACATGAACTTTTTGCATGCTATTCCTGAAGTCTACATCTTTATAAGTGGGCAGCTCCTTCACCTGGAAGTAGAGAGTGAAAATCATCAACTGTAAAGTTACCTTTAGCCTTTTCCACTCCTGCCCGCTTTTTCATGGACCCATTTTTGTCTTTTTTAGATGGTACAGGGGGTCTTTAGGGGGAGATAGCAGGTCAACAGTACACATAGAAGTGGTGTACATCATCTAAAAGCTGGGAACCTGAAGATTAATTATGATTAATTAATGAGATACGGATCAGCACTGTGTGTCAACATGTTCTAGTCATCAGAAACATGAATTAATTGATTCATTAAAATAAATTGCGAAAGTGTATAAGGGTTTAGAACATTATAATGGAAGTATATGGTGGCCATTCACATGCTCACTTATGTCCCATAAGCTGTTGCAGCAATTTTTGGGTTGATACCATTTGTTACACAGATTTGGTGCTAAATTTAACATTTTTTACCACTCATGAATTGATAAAAATCCCTCCATAATACCACATTAAGACACAAAGACCTTGAGGAACACCATAGAAAAAGCCATGGTGTGATTTGGGATCAAAAACTTTGAAAAGAGATTTCTGCAAGAATTGCATTTTTCAGCGATTAGATGGCGAGCACTTCATTTCTGGAAACTGCTCAGAAACCCCCTTATTGTTGATCTACCTAGGAAAGCCATCCATCCTCTGAATGCTCTAGGTCTGTAGTTTGTGGCTGTAAAGTTTCATGAGGCTGTGATTATCCTAGAGGTCACCACAGGTCATTTTATACAGTGAGGTCAAGTTTCAAAAAATGGTCTGGCATTGAAGATGGCTTCTATGGAGACTAACATCATTACAATTGGGCTCATTGAATCCACAAGAGTCTTAGCTTTACAGTGATACCCAATTTATGTAATTCGAAGACGGTTTAGGGACCCCAGTATGCAGAAATATTCAAACACACCATTTTAGATTAGGTGAAAATAACACATCACTGCATGCATAAACCTGCATGTGATTATCATAAAGTGGGCATGTCTGTAAAGGGGAGACTCGTGGGTACCCATAGAAACCATTTTCCTTCACAGGTCAGAGGTCAAGAGACCCCTTTGAAAAGCACCATGCCAGTTTTTTCCTCGCCAAAATTTTGCGTGCTACAGCCTCTGAAAACAGTAAAGTCGGCCGAGGGTGGCAGCGCCCTCAAGGAGTGGAAGAGGTTAACCTAGTGATCACAATATTCATTAGCGTTTTTCTCATGAAAACACAATCAGCTATTTCAAGAGACATAAAAGTAAAATAATATTACCCAAAATATTGTTTTCAGGATCAACACAGTTGGAAAGATCAAAGTTTTCCACCGCACTGCAGTTAGTTAAACTCCATCCATTCAATCAGCTATTTTTCTCTGTTTTGTTATCGAGGTCAGGCCAAACAGAGGGCTTCTGGCTTCATTCAGAGTCTATTTCTCAGTGATTTTTCTGTGAAAACATTTCTAAAAATCTAATCATATCAGACTATAATTAGATACAATATAGGAAATGTGATTTCACGCTCTGCCCTCAGTCACATCTCAAACAGTAAGCGTGTCTGGGTTGTTGTTGGAGATACAGCGTGTCAAACTGGGGAAAACAGCAGGAATATAATATAATATATTATATATAGTATACGCCCACACCTGCAGACAGGCTGGTGGCACAGCTGCAGCAATTCAAGCGTGTTAAGTTGTCCTCGTTAAGCATGCAACAAAAGAGTTATAGATTTCATTTTATGTTTATTGTCTACTGTATTTATAACACTAATTTTTGTTAGAAAATTGGGGTTGCTAAAGGGGCATACCACCAATTTCACAAGAGAACGTCAGTTTACTCTTCAGGAGAAATACCTGAGGAAACAGTTGACCATGTCTGAGGAGGAGCTACATTATGGGAAATGTAGGATTTAGCATGGGAGTGCAGTACTACATCCCTGGAGTAACCCTTTAAACATTTTAAACCAGGAAATAATCTTAGTGGAGTAAGAAATACTGAATATTTTAGGTTTTTTTCCTTTAACAAGTCAAACCATATACAGCAGCTCTGTCAAACTTTTGTCTTTTACATTCTTTCCCATCGTTTATGCAGTGGTGGACTTTAACTAATTACATGTACTCAAGTATTGTACTTTGAGATGCTTGCACTTTCCCATTTTATGCTATTTTATACATCTACTCCACTACATCTCAGAGGTAAATATTGTACTTTTTATTCCGCTACATTTATTTGACAGTTATAGTTACTAGTTACTTATTACATTAAAAAAAATATATGCTTATATGATATGATACAGTGCTATACTAGGCTATTATTCTACCTCTTAATATCCAAAGCATCTAGAATTGGCTCCACATTGACAAACTACAACATTAAAATACTCTTACATGTATTTGTTAGTGATAAAATCAGAATAATATTCTATAATAATAAAACCTTGTGAAAGGAGCCGTTCTGCATAATGAGTACTTTTGATGCTTTAAGTATGTTTTGCTGATAATAGTACTTTTACTCAAGTAACATTTTGAATTTAGGACTTTTTACTTGAGTATTTGTAGACTATTGTATTTCTACTTTTACTTAGGTAAAGTATCTGAATACTTCTTCCACCACTGGTTTAATAAAATATCTGATCTGTTGATGAGTGAGTAGTAAATTACTTTTTTTATCTATCAGCAGACTGTCTCTTAAACTCTAGAAGACAACACTCATGCTTGTTTGTTAGTGAAGACAAATCTGACTGCATCCCTTCAGTAAATTGCCAATAATCCAACACAGTTGTAGGACGGCAGAAAGTACAGTTTAACTGGAGCTTGTCATACAACCTTTACCTTCATTTGACCTCACCTTCTCTTTAAAACTTGCTACACGAGACACCCGAGACCCCTGAGGAAAGAAAAGAGTCAATGTCTTCAAACATGAGACATGAATGGCCATGAATTCAACAGCCTGGTGACAAAATGAGCTGAAAACGCTACAGATACTTGGACACACCAGACCGCCGGTGTCCCATTAACAACAAGTTGTCCGTACTGAGTCAGTCTAAGGATCCTCATCTAGCTACACGCCTCCTGCAGGATTTACCTTGAGGTCATACTTCCTGTGTACGTGCAGTCTGTGGCTGAACATGTTCCTCATAACTAACAGGTAGGTGTCCTCGCTCTCTACGGTGACCCTGTACATGGCCAGGAACTGAGGGAGCAGCGTGCTGCCGTGGCAGGTGACGATATGCTGGAAGGGAAAAGCAGGGAATAGACAATGAATGATGGGAAAATAAAGGACGCATCTTACCAGTGGTATGAGGCCGTGCATGAATGAAAATGTAGCACAACAGAGGAATGTTTGGAGGAAGTGTGCGTACGTTTTGTAAGTTCTTGTGCAAGCATGCGAGTGATTTCACACCATCTACAGGTGGCAGTAACGCACCAAGAAACGCAACAATGCACCAGAAAAGTCAGAGAAGAAGAAGAAGCTGTGAGCAATTTAACATGGAAGTCAGTAATGCTGGATTTAATCTGCTTTTCAAGGGTTTTATGGGGATGAAAGTGCATTAAACCCATTTGTAATGCTCTGTTCACACTACAAGTGACAAAAGTAACAAAACAGCCAAGTGTGGCCAGCTTGGCAAGTTGCTGTTGAAGTGTTGCTCAAGCACTTGTTGAAATAGTGATGGTATGAAATAACACTGGGAACTGGCTAACTGCGTTTCTTTTCTCTTTTTTTAGATGGAATGGAACAGGGCGAAACAAAAACGTTGATTTGTAGAGCGTCACATCCGTTATGATGCGACAAGTGTCAGGCTTCAGTTATAGCTTCATGCCACCAGCTTTCATTTAAAATGACTTGTAGCCTGCTGTGTTGCTCATAGCGTGAACACAGCATAAGACCTCAAGCATAAACTACGTGTTTTGGTGAGTAACACTGAATTTAAACATGACTTTTACAAGTTTTGTTTAAAAGAAAACCACACAGAGCATCTTTAATGCCCGCTTACTATATTTTTTCTGGAGCTTTCGACCACATTTCACAGCCTTCATCAGGGATTTGCTTACTCTGAGCAAATTTCATGATGAAGATCGTTAGATGCAGTTCAAGGCTTTGGAAAAAGTTAATTAGCAGACCTTAAATTATGTAGGGCTGTCCCGAATACTATTTTTTGGAGCTTCGGTGAGAAATATCGGAGGTATTCGAAGCTTTGCTTCGTGGCGCAGCGCGGCAGGCTGACATGTTCCTCTGTCTGTCTGTCTCCGTCTCCACCGTTTCAGTGCCGCTGCCGCACTACTGTACACACACGCACCTCTACACACAACAAACAGCGATATCCGTCTGAGAATAACTAATGTTAATTAATGTTGAATATGAATAATGAATAATGTTGTGGGATTATTCCTTATTTCATGTGCTATTTTGAGATTTCTACATTATTTTACGGTCGAATACCATGGCAACGGTCGAAGCATCAAAGCATTCAAGTCAGCCCTAAAATTATGATCCTTTTTTAGTCAAATAATGGTTCTTATGGGATAGTCTTATGGGGTTTGTCTTCAAACAGTTTTACTTGGCCACAGGCCTTTTTCACAGAAGACATTTCAACATGTCACAGTAGGAAAAACACAGTAAATAATTAAATTAATGATGGCTTAATTCTATTTAGCTGCCTCAGTTTGAGGATCCTGGTATTGTTCATGCTGGCTCACTGTCACACTGTCATGGCCACCCACTGTGACACATGAATAGATTATCTGAGCCATTATTAATTTTAGTAGTAATATGTGTTTTTTCTAATATGACAGGTCAAAATGAGTGCTGTGAAAAAAAGGTCTGTTTGAACAAAACAAATGCAAATATACTTCACTACACCCCAGTAGGCTACAAAAACAAACTCCAATATTGTGTTTATTTTGCCAACATGTAAAGTCAAACATTATTCTCTGTTTAGTTAAATGTCTGTAGAGAGTGCATCAGGCTGCTCTTCATAAATGTCAACAGAAACAGTCATGACAGTGTCTTTGCTTTAGATTCAATATCTTTCTAAAGTCAAATTGAGATGTGAAAACAAGAGCTCTGGTCGTGCATCATTACGTGTGGAAGAAAAACTGTCTGTTTGAAATTCAAACATTCGTCCTTTAGCTTTGATGTTGTAAAGCCTTTGCCATGGCAACCAGGGTTATCACAGAAAGAGCACATTTTCTCCTGGTATACAAAAGAGGCAGGACAAAACAAGTGGAAAATATGTGATTGATGAAATGTATCCTCAGATTTTTACTAACTGGAGTTAATCACAAACATGAAAACAGATTATTTAAGATGTTGTTTTGCTCACTGTGGAAGGACATTTAAACCTGCTGCTACATGTGAGTTTCCCACCCTGTGTTAGTCATACCTGGTGATACTCAGAGAGGATGTTGTGCATCTCCTCCACCTCCTCACTGGAGATTTCTTTTACTACCAAAGTGCGGTCGTATGATGTCAGCAGCAGCTCCACAAGCTGCCCCTCCTCGCCTTTTAGTGGAGGACTGCGGGCCAGAGACACCTGTTGGTGAGAGAAAGGACGGCATCACTGAGCAGTGGACACATTGGACATCAGCTGTGCAACACATCTGAACCTTTCACATCCATCAAACAGGTGTTTTAAAGCAGTTTTCACTGAAACACATTAATGCAAACAGATGGGACCTTTTGAAATATAAGGCATAGTTGTGTCTTGTCATGCTAGAACATAAAAATAATTTTGCACTGACATTTGCTGCATCACTCCTGTAGATGTGCAGAAATAAAACTTTTTAAAATGCACATACAGTATTCCTCACACAGTAATTGTGTGCTAAGCAAATGTGTGCTGAGCAGAGCAGATGATGACTCTGCCTGCCACCTGGCACATGCAAATATCACACAAAGAAATGCAAATTTAGAAGGGAGCGCCTCAATACATGCAGAAAAATGTCTGGTTTTTATGAAAAGAAAGAAGAAAAAAAACACTGAAAAACATTGGACGCGTTGTGTTTGTTAAAGTCTGTTTCTGTGTTTTTCAGCTTGTTACAGGAGGACAATCAAATGTTGATTTCTACCTGGTAATCTTGGTCCTCGATTCCGAAACGCTCTCGTAGGTTTCTGAACACCTGCGGACAGTAGTCTTTGAATTTGAACTGTCCTGGAAGATTCTCTCTGAGGAACAAACACATAAAATGAGAACAATACAACTTGACATACTGTGCTGCAACTTCCCTCACACAGCATCTAATCAGCAACTGGAGCTGAGCTACACAGGAGCTACCAATGCTTCATTCAATTCATATTTTAAAAAATGCATATCACTATATCTCTTTCTTACAGCACAAATGTATTATTTCAGTGCACAAAAGTAACATGTTCAAATCATGTGATCTAAAGGATAACATGGTTAAATGGCTGCTGTTTTATGCAGCTGTTTGCAGCACAGTTAGTAACCAATTACAAATTGCGTTTATTAAATGTAATGTTTTAGGCATAATTGGGCAAAACTTCCATAATAACCTTTCAGCATATTGTAATTCAAGTGTCCTGAGAGAAAACGAGACTTCTGCACCTCCTCATGGCTCTGTTTTCAGGCTTTAAAAATATCTAGCCCGTGACGGGAGAGTTTGGCCAATCACAGGTCAGTTCAGAGAGAGAGAGCGTTCCTATTGGCTGTTCATTCAACGGAGGTAGCTGTCAATCACTTGCGAATTCCGACTAAACGGTCAAACTAGGCAGCGCTGATCAAATATGAATTAATATTTTGTTACTGTAATGCCTATTTATCGCCTCAAATGTTTACAGAAACATCTTGTAGTGTACTGTTTAGCTGTGAAATGAGAAAGTTTGCTCTGGCTGGTGGGCGGTGCTCAGTATTTCCTGAACTGATCTCAACATGGCTGCTGGGTCACAAACTTTCTCATTTTACAGCTAAACAGTACACTACAAGATGTTTCTGAAAACATTTGAGGCAAGAAATAGGCATTACAGTAACAGAATATTGATTCATATTTGATCAGCGCTGCCTCGTTTGACCGTTTGGTCAGAGTTTGTGAGTGATTGACAGCTGCTCAGAGATGACAGGCTCCAACTCGGCTCTGATTGGTTGTTTCCTTCGGTCTGTGGAATCTTGCAGATGCCACTAGGAGCACCGGAGGGCACGGAGGAACATGATTGTTTTCAAATTACCTGTCTCATGCACTACTGTCAGGATATAGTGACCGTTTTATACGAATAACTTTTTTTAATCATATTTGCTCCATTTCTACCCACTGGAGCTTTAATTAACACCATATATATATATATATATATATATATATATATATATATATATATATGTGTGTGTATTCTATAATGCCACTAAAACATGAATTCCATGTGTATAATGACACGGCTGGTATCAAGTCTGCAGGGTTTTTTTGAATTGTGCATATTGACAATTATTGGATATGTTTAAACTATTTAATTCTCTTTTGTGTCCTGCTGTTTCAGGTCAGTATTTTCCACATCAAGCAACATGAAAAGGTATAAGAGCACTTTTTAAATTGAGAAAACATACTTTATTGTTCTTCCACCTCTGTTTATAAGTCTTTACACGACCTGGATTCCTGGATGGATTAAAGGATTATTGAAAGCCACTCAAGTTTTTTAGACTCCACGCGTATAGAGACTGAACCTCGAGGCAGACAGGGTGCCGAGCTCTCACAAATAGTTGTTATTTTAAAAGTAATACTTATGTGAGCCCCATATAACACTTTCTGATGAATTCATCAATTTAGCTATATTTTCTGTCTTGTTTATATGAAACTTATGAATGTTCTGGTGTTACACAACCTCTAAACGCAAATGTATTTCCAACCCTGGTGAACAGTTTCATTCTTTTACATCACCTTTAACAATAATGCACACACCATGTGTCCAGACAAGCAAAATTATTATTTCTTTCATATTTTTTTGGCTAGTTAAAGTTATTGTTAGTGTAAAAAAGAAGCATTGTTGTTCTCTATAGAGGGGAGGGGGGGCTGCAATTTCTGATAAGCAAAACAGGAAAATAAATCACATGGAGCCACAATAATGTGTGCAAATCAGAGAGAGGGGGAGCAGGATGCAGGCTGCTATTGAGAGGAGCAACACAGTACTTGTTGAAGAGGTGGTTGCACACTTTGATCTTGGTGGAGGCTTTGAAGTCGTCTGGAAGCAGCATGACAGGTACAGGCACCTGGCTCAGGTCATTAATCTGCGCATGATCACATCAGTGGATGGATGAGCAGTTATTCACACACACAGATGTATATAAACTCATATGAATGTTGTCAGTAACCTACCGAGTGATTGACTCCCCACATCAGGACGCTCAACACTGGGTCACTGGCTCTGAAGACCTCCACTTTCTGCTGCACAAAGTGCTTCTTCTTGCTTTTCCTTTTGGGAGCCAGAGAGCTCAGAGGGTTGGAGGAGGATCCGGGAGAAGACATCGCACTTTTTCAAACGTATATCTCTGTGTGTGAGCCGGGTTTCACTTGTCATCTGTAGGGATCCTGTCTGCTGTGTGTATGTAAAGTAGGCTGAAGTCAGTCCGCCTTGTAGGAGTCTCTGCAGCAGCAGCAACCTGCTGAACCGACTCTAACACCTGCTGGTCCAGAGGCAGAGCAACAACAATGAAATCAAACACCAGGCAACCTCGGGATTAAATCAGCATTATACAGTCAGTATTTTTTATTTTTTTTATTATTATTTTTTTATTTACCCTTTATGTAACCCTCCTATTGTCTTCCCGTCGACCGTGCAACTTTTGGTCTGGTTTGACGACTTATAAAGCATAAACTATAAATTACCACCTAATTCTGTGTTACACCTTTTTAGACAACCTCGTTCCAACTCATTACCACATGTTTTACACTTTTTGGGAGGGAATTTATGGTTAATAAACATTATTTCCATGAAATTACACCTAATTTTTGAGTAAAAAAAAAGCAGAAATCTTTAATTATTTTGCCTATCAGTGGAACATAATATTAATGAATTATCACAGATGGATTTATGTCAAAGTTTAGTCAGAATATTATAAATATTATAATATAAAACATTTTATATTATATTATTATATACATAATTAAAACAGTTATAAAAAACATAAAAACATAAAATATTAGAAAATATAAACAAGCTAAAAATAAAAGCTAGGATTGAGGCTAAAATAGAGTGTATATATAGTGCATGAGACAGGTCGCCTGAAAAAAAAAATCATGTGCCTCTATGTCTTCTGGTGTCCTCCAGTGTCCTCCAGTGCTCCTAATGACTTCTTGAAGATTTCACAGACCGGAGGAAAACAACCAATCAGAGCCAAGCAGGAGTCTGCCGTCTCTGAGCAGCTGTCAATCACTTGCGAACTCCGATCAAACGGTCAAACTAGGCAGCACTGATCAAATATGAATCAATATTCTGTTACTATAATGTCTATTTCTCACTTCAAATGTATTCAGAAACATCTTGTAGTGTACTGTTTAGCTTTAAGATGAGAAAGTTTGCAGCCATGTTGAGATCAGTTGAGGAAATACCAAGCACCGCCCAATCTCCTCTCTGTTCTTCTTCTTGATGTTGGTTTTAAGGACCAGATGGATTCACTTCTTTAACAGTCATTTTTATTAGAAAAAGGTAACAAATGTTTTTGGGTTTTTTTTTAATGCACAAAATACACAAAGCATCCATAAAGTCTCTTGTGTTTACAATATTGCCTGTCAGTGTCAGTTTTAACCTTTCTTAAACACGCCTCCTCTTATTGTTCAAGAGGCACGTTTTCTTCATGAATGCCACAAATAATAATAATGATAATAATATGATAATAATAATAATAATAATAATAATGCCCCCATCTGATTCTGCATTAGAAGTTCAGGTTTTTAAAATAATACCTCAGATGTCTGCTCTAATGGGAAACCACTGATAAATTATTCAAATGATGAGCAATGATAACATAAATAGAATATTCAAAGTAACATAAATAGGATTACATCTCGAGATTATGTACAGCAATTATAGTGGTTTCTAAGTAAAAAAAAAAACAAATACAGAAAATATACGTATAAATATGATACAATAATCCATATTGCTCCTGATCTTGGTTGATGGCTTGAAATATTAGTGGAGTTAAAATGTTGAAACATGAAGATGAACTTGAATATGTGGAGCTCAAACTGTGGGTGCAACTTATGTACAAGGTGACACTTGTTACTATATATTTGATAAAGTGTACATCTCATATAAGTCAATATGAAAGTCTAATCAATACCGTCCTGATATGTTCAGTAGAGGGCGCAAGGAGACAACGGTACACCTGATTTTGGGAACAGCTTTCCATTGGTGGAGAGCTGCTTGTGGCTACTGGGGAATGAAATGTGAGACTGTGTTGCGCTCCTTTAGACTCTGCATTGGTGTTCCTTCATCTTTAATCTCGTATGAAGCTTCAGCCTCCTCTGCTTCAGTCCATTTCAACAACTCAGGCCGCCCTTCTGCTTAGTGTTTGAGGGGGCTGGCATGCCGTTCTGATCCACACACCAGCACTTGCCACGCCGCTTACCTCGAGACGACCAGCACTGCACAAACAGAACAAACACACAGATGGTTTTTGATCCCACGTCTATAGGAAAGTCATGTAGTTTTCCTATAATTCATCTTCAAACTCACCTGCTTCTTTCTGAAGAAGCCACGCTTGTCACAGTTGGGCATGTAGATGTCATGATGTGACTTAAATAAATGGGCATCAAGACCTTCGATGAGAGTAGTTAGCAGTTTACGACAGGGAGCCTGCAGGAAGAGTTCAGCAGAGACGTGATGAGATTAACGATTCATGGACTGTTTCTCTGAATTCTTAAGGTCATTCAATAAAGAGGACTTTTATTTACCTCATCTGGATCCTCAGTAGTTGCTGGGTCTAGGATCATACACAAACACAGTTACAGTTACAGTACTCGGAACCTTTACTTAAGTAAAAGTAGTAATACCACAGTGTAGAAATACTCTATTACAAGTAAAAGTACAAAAATATTAGAATCCAAATATACTTGAAGTATCAAAAGTAAAAGTGTCAAAATGTCAGAATACTACATATTATATTATTATATTATAAATATTGATGCATTACTGTTTACATGACATTAATGTTGCAGCTGGTTATGGTGTGGCAAATTTGAAATCCTTCAGTGCTGCAGCTTAATCTACTACAATATATCATCTTTTATTAGGTGATTAGATTATTAATATAAAATACACATCTGTAAAGTAACTAAATATTTCCCTCTAAGAAGTATAAAGTAGCAGAAAATGGAAATACTCAAGTAAAGTACAATTACCTCAAAATCAAGTACAGTACTTGAGTGGATGCACTTAGATTCATTACATCACTGCAAAAACATTTAGCATTCATCACTTGTTACTTTGTGAATACCTGTTTAAATCAAACAACATTCATTTCATTTCATCCTGAGGTCAGCTCCAATTATTCTTTTTTATGAACGCCTCAAAAACTGTAATGCCCTTCACTCTTAATCAGCACTAATAATACTAATAGATGTAATAAAACGTATCTTGAAAATAAAATCATGGTTATACTGCAGCCACTGAGCCATAAACACATTTTTCGTGTTGCGATGTTTCACTACATTTCCTGTTTTTATGTATCACTGAGCAGTGGGGCTGTGGAAAAAGAGGTGTGTTTCTCTTTTCAAGTTTCGTCTTGACTATGCCAAACTCATAATCACATTATTGCAGGATTGATTGAACGCTCATTTGCTGATTAAATGTGAAATGTGGGGACGTCACCTCGTAAAAAACTCGTATAAATCAGCAAAGTGTTAAAAAGTCCACACACAATGAACCTCACCTAAGTCTGAATTTCCTCTTACCTACAGTTTGGACGATTTCAGTCGGGCTGACGCTGGCGTTACTGCAGACCCCCCTGCCTTCCAGGAGGGCCCGGAGGGGCCTCGTCTCATCCTCTGCAGGTGCACAACGTAGACCGTTGGCGCAGCTCAGAGTGTAGACCCCACATGGTTCTCCAATGCCCGGAGCGGTGGCGTTTACATCTACAGTCGGCTGACTCTGTGTGGATTTACAGGTGGAACATCCTCTGGACGGTGTGGTCAGCGGGCTGGACAGAACCGGCTGCAGGAAGAGCAGCACCAGGAGGGTTAAACACAGAAGCATCTCACACTGAAAGTTGTCCACTAATGAAAAAGTCCAGTCTCCTACAACTGACTTGTTGATTGAGGATTTCTGATTCTGAGTTTAGTTCCACTGACTGCAGTTTGCCTGTGTGCCAAAAGGTGGAGAGTAAATCCCTCGAGCTGAGACAAAGTGATAATGAGGCTGTCAGACACCACTGGCAGCAGCTTTTAAGGAGTTGAAACCGGTGGGGAAAGGTATGGGAGGGTACGTGATGGAGAATGTTAGTTTTCCCTCTCATTTCCACCCAGCTGAGCACACCCCGCTCCCCCTTGTCTCTGACACACGCATGCTCATACCATTTGTTGTCTGTCATCTTGCAGGATAGTAATGTGTTTCTACGGCGACATAAATCACAAGTGATTGCTGGGTGTATGCTACTCCATTGCTCTACCTTTTCCCCGACTGAGAGGGTAATTTATTTACAGAGGTGACGCTTTCATGTAACCCACCAATCACGGCTCAGCAGATGAGAAATCACTGCTTTTTATCATAAAAAGGAAACATCAGTTTGAATATTGCCATCTGTCTATTCAGAATTTATCGCCACCAGTAGTTGTAGTTGAAAACTAAAATGACCAAGTCGAGGAAGTACAAAATAAAATGACAAAGTAAAGCCATCGGTATTTATTCAAGTACTATATTTACTATAATTTTCCAGTAGTTGTAATTCACTTGAGTACTTAGAATTCATGTTACTTTATACATTTCACAAGCACATATTGGACTTTTTACTCCTCTATATTAGGGCTGTCAAAGTTAACGCGATAATAACACGTTAATGCAAATTTGATTTAACGCCACTAATTTCTTTAACGCAACTTGGGATTTTTAGGTCGTAGCAGGCTCAGTTTTCGAGCTAGAAACTACAAAACAAAAGGAATCCATTGGTACCAGCCATGTCATACTAGTTTGTCGTGAAGGAGGCTAAATAACGCTCCAAAGTTACACTAAATTTTGGGTGGAAAAAACGGTGGCCATGTTCAAAGGGGTCCCTTGACCTCTGACCTCCAGATATGTGAATGTAAATGGGTTCTCTGGGTACCCACGAGTCTCCACTTTACAGACATGCCCACTTTATGATAATCACATGCAGTTTGGAGCAAGTCACAGTCAAGTCAGCACACTGACACACTGACAGCTGTTGTTGCCTGTTGGGCTGCAGTTTCAAAGTAGAACATTAAGATATTATTTATACAGTAAATGGCTCAATAATCCTGTCCAGTTTATGGTGATTACAATACTCTGAGCATGATTTGAAATGCACATAAATTCAGTAAAAAACTTGAACTTACTGGCCTTGTAAAATACTCAAAATAATACAAGTACTGTGAAAACCACCTTATTACAATAACAGGAGTAAAAGTATTTAGTTACTTCCACACTTTTCAACCTTGTTTTTGATATTATTTTGACTTGAGCGTGTTTACAAAGCTTGTAACTGTGGGGCTAAAGGTTCAGAGGAGATGGCCGACACTGAGAGGCTGAAGGAGTGCCACTCTAGGTTGGATGACTCAGACATTAATAGCCACGAGCAAAAAGTCCCACCCTGCAAATTCCACCAAAGTCTGTGAGTCACAAACAGATTAAATTAGAAAACACAATCTCAAAACATGTCTCCTAACTTATCTTAGCGTATTAATATACCCAGCTTGTGACCACTTCATTGCAGATACAAATACAATATAGATATAAACGTATAGGCCCATACAGAAATATAGTTACTTGACTTAAATATCACTTAAGTGAAGGTTAACAAAACATATTAACACAGTGAAATGCCTGGATTATTCTATTTATCCCTTAATATGTTTGGATGTATGAGGCCTCTGTGGGTGATTCTGAATTCATTAATTCATTAATGTGATAAGGTATCCCATCTGTGTTTTTATTTCATATATTTCATATAACAGAATCTTAATTAGATTTCTAGAAATTGTACTAGCTTATCATATATAATGATTTATATCAATATCGCAACGTAAGATTACCCTGTGATAAAACATTATATCACTTACAGAAGTCTTTTTTTAATGCTTCTTACAGATTTTTAACCCTGAGAAAATGTGTTCAGAGCAAACTTCAATGGAATATCCGGTCTTACTACTTTTAGATAAACAAGTATGAGAAGGACTCTCCCCAAAAGTTAAACTTTTATTATTACTTTTGTAGAAAATAAAACAGTTTCTATAAAGACTACTTGGTCTTTGACATAACATTAAGGTGACAATGCTTCTTTTCTTACAAGATCTTAGTCACATGTCAAAGACAATTTTTGGACCAGTAATGCAAACAGCACTTTACTATGGACATAAATGCACTTTTCTCTGCTGCTAAACACGACTGCAAATTGGGTGTATGACTGCAAATTTTATGAAATTGTGTCTGAAGCGTTTACTCTATTTATTCTTTTATTGTTATTTTTAGGTATGTTCATTTTAATACTTATTTATTCTATCCTTTTTAATGCACTGACGGGAGCTGGGAGAAACAATACTTTGTTTCCTTCTGTGTATGCAAATACTCAGTGAAATGACAATAAAGTGAATCTTGAATCTTGAATCTTAAAATCTTTTCCCCCCAGATTTGTCTATAATAAACTCCTTATGCTGGCTATGTTGTGAACTGCTTTAAAAGACTACATTAACCGACGGCAGCGCGCAGGTTAAAGGACTACAAACTGAATGTTTCCTCTGCTGTGATTGGTTGAGAGTATGGTTGAGGGGGCGGGACTTCCGACGGCACAGTTTGGACCCTAAAGTGACAGACTTCACCTCCTTAAAACTGGAAGAAAAACCGAAGGACGACGCGTTACAAGTTTTAAAACAGTAAGGAACCAACAGGAGACAAGTAGGCGTTGAATAGTGTGTGTATAACCTGAGATATAGTAATGTTTACGGTACATTATTAACCATAAATGCTGTAATGTTGAAAGTAGCTCGCCGGCCAACAGAGTCACTGCCTGTAGTTTGGGAAATACGATGCTGCGTTTAGGGGAGGCTCGTAAAAGGGTAAAGCAGATAAGTTAACACGCAACAAGTAGCTAATAATATGAGGTGATAGTTCGCATATTTGTTCACTTTGTCAAATCACATTACCAGTTACATCCTCAACTATTTTATTCAGTCGTGTTTGATGTTTACGGTACATTATTATCCATATTGTTTTGCCAACCGAGTCCTGCCTGTAGTTTGGGAAATACTACGCTGCGTTTAATTTTGGCTCGTAAATTGGAGATGTTGACACGCAACAATATTAATAATATGAGGTCATAGCTCTCCTATTTGTTTACTTTATCAAAACACATTACCAATTAGATCATCAACTATTTTATTCTAAAAATATTTGGGCTGGTAAGTTTGTTTAACATCACAATAGCCCATAATAGCCATAATTTCCAGGAACTGACATCATTCATGGACAGACAAATATCTATATCAAATATATTAAATAATATTATAAATATATTATAATAAAAAATATAAAATATAAAAATATAATATAAAATATTAAAAGTATATTATATTATATTATATTATATTGTAAATATATCAAATTTTATATATATATATATATTTATATATATATCAAAACACATTACCAGTTACATCCTCAACTATTTTATTCAGTCGTTTTTGGGCTGGTAAGTTGGTTTAACATCACAATAGCCCATAATAGCCATAATTTCCAGGAACTGACATCATTCATGGACAGACAAATATCTATATCAAATATATCAAATAATATTAGAAATATATTATAATAGAAAAAAATATAAAAATATAAAATATAAAAAATATATAATATAGTATTATAAATATATCAAATAATATTATCTGACTGATAAACTATTTTCTTTTTCAGGTTTTGAAATTGTGATGGACATTTTTCATTTTTATTCTGAAATTTTATAGACAATCATCGACAGATTGATAAATGATGGAAATTATCATCACTTGCAGTCCTACACCAGTGAGTTATTGAGTTCAAAAGTTGGCATTTATAGGTTTGCGGTGTTTCAGGTAGAGAAAGGCCAAAACACATGACTGAGTCAGGGTGTCTCTTATACAAAGGCATTTACCGGAGAGCCAGTCTACACTTGAGTCGGTGTGAGTTCAAATAGGGTTGAAGTCACCCTAGGGAGACACCTGACCATCACAGGTCCAACACAAATAGGGAACTCACGTTTGTGCCTGTAGGCAGTGTACAATCACTGTCCAGGCCTTTGCTTGTCTCTGGAATGTGGGATTAAATGTAAACGGAAAATAACAAGCGCACCGGCTCCTAGCTGGAAGGGTTTGGCCTGACGATCAAAGCCAGGTCCTTCTCGTTGTCAGGCAACAGTTGTAATCATGTTATGGTCAAAGAGGTTTGGTTCTAAGGAGGACCTGTGCTGTTTTTTTCCTCCAACAAGCTTTTATGGCTATAACGATTAACACTGGAACATCTGTAATATTTCAGTCAAAAAGTCATCAGGCACAAATCAAATACATAAATTGTTTTCAGATGAATATCTAATGTTAGTTTGCTTGTGATACATCTTTTTGATTTATTTTCCTTGTCCCAGATTGTAATGATTTTCAGACATGGACGACATAAACCTTCATTATCGCTTTCTGAACTGGAGGAGACGAATTCGAGAAATTCGTGAAGTGCGAGCGGTGCGTTACCGGGAGCGGCTCAAAAGGATGCTTAGAGATGGAGACATACTCAGGTAACGGTGATGAGCAATGCCACCATGAGAGACACAGATTCGTTATGTTGTTTAGTGAAGTCCCTCATTTATGCTTAATCTCCTCCTTTGCTTGTTGAATCAGCATCCCACTTTGCTTGTATTTGGCAGAAGTGATGATTATAGTAATATTTAGTTTTTTTCTTTTTGCATCTCTTGTAGGTATCATGGGAATTCAGATGAAGTTGGCTGTTTTGTGGCGGCCAGGCCATTGTCGAGAAGAAATCGCTATTTTGAAGTAAGAGTAATAATTTCCTTTCAATCCATGACTAATAATATGATTAAAAAAATCCCTTTGTCAGGGAAATGTTAGAGCCACACACGTCATTTAGTGATTTGATCTGACTGATCTGAACTTTGTGTCCTTACTAGTCTCAGTGTGATATTCAATGATGAACCCAAACTGAACTCGAAACTGATTTTCACGGCTTCATTGTTGATTACCTGCCAATGTAATATTGTTTTGTACACAAATAAGCATCATCAGTCCAGCAGGTTTCATTCTCACTAGTTATATGCTGTACTCTATTGACTGCACAGCTGGCTGATGTTGACAGTTTGATGGCTCTGAGCTCTTTTAATTATGACCTTTTAGCAACTGTGTTTTAATTTAAGAAGAATGTGGTGTGATAAAACAGCCCAGTCGCTCAAGATTGTTTTAACATAAGTCACTTTATTCCAGATGAGTATAGAAGTGAAAAGTCCTGGGAATTAATCAAGAGTGTAAGCTGTGCATACTATATGTAAACATATGTATGTAACAAAGTACTGTGTCCCCATTTCAACACTACATATTAATTTTAACAGGGCTTTTGAGTTTGTAATTCACACCGGAATTTTTACAAAAAACTAATATAATCAAGGATACTAGTAGTATGCATACAAATCAATAGTTTTTGTGGTATTGATGGACACTCATTGTCCCACAATGCAGTACACAACAGAAATGAAGGAGCACCTTGGAGCTGAAAATAACTAAAACAATTTTTGACCACAAGACATTGGTTATGTAGTACTCGAGGTTTCAGCTCAGATACATTTCAGACAGCAACCAAAAAATAAAGTATTTAGTATTTTGTAAAAACATTCTGCAGCATTTTTGAAACTGTCAGCAGTGATCCACATCTAGTTTAATTTACTGTGAGTGGAAAGTAATAAAATATATTCATGTACACTAACTGTCAAAACAGTGTACTGTAAAGATTAGTATAAAGTGTTAACTTAGTATTTATTATGGATTCAGGACACAGCCCTTGTTCTGTGTCTGAGACTTGGCAGGCTAATGTGTCTGACTGCTTGCCTTCATCTTGCTGAGCCACACATCATTACACTTTTATGAGAAACAAAGATCTTTCAGCTTGGAAATAAATTTGTTGAATCACTTGGCAGCTCTTTCTACATTGTGCGCTGGGACTTGGAGCGCAGTGATGACTGAAGCTAATGCTGATTCTTCGAGTCATATATGCCAAAATCATTTACACCAAAGTCAGAAGCAGTGTCAGCAATCAAGTCTCAGTCCCAGCGCAGAAAATAGCAACAGATTCACCTCTGCATGCCGCACATCTCTTCTTAAACTTTGATGTTCACACACTGTTCAATCAACTTACCAAGTTCAGTGAGGGTTAAGAAAATATGTCTTCATGTCTTTTGATTGCATAATTTTAATTCTAAAACCTTTGTGATTAAGAAGAGACAACTGTTTATTTTTGGATCAGACGAGAAACCAAGTATGAAGAGTTGTAGGGTTGCACACATTTCCTGCAATTTTCCTGCCGAAAATTCATGCTATTAACATTGATTCACTTTCACTTGCTGTTGCTATGCCTCTTAAAGGACCAGTGTGTAACATTTAAGGGGATCTATTGGCAGAAATGGAATATAATATTAATAATTTTCTTTGGTGTATAATCACCATAGTAAGAATAGTTGTGTTTTCGTTACCTTAGAATGAACCATTTATATCTACATACGGAGCGGGTCCTCTCTTCACGGAGCCGACCATCATGTTCCTACAGTAGCCGAGTAACGTTACTCGCTCCTGAGTTAACCCCCATCACTCCACAAGACATGGAAAACCTCTATTGGTCTTGAGGAGATGCAGCTTCCATTGTACATTCATGTCATTTTCTCAGAGCTAAACTAACTAACTCACTTGTACTCTCACACCATACACACATTCGCCGCCGCTCTCTCTCTCTTGCTTCACCACTCACTTCCCACGTACACACACACACACACACTCTACACACTGGCTCTGTGTGCTCCATTTGCGTTTTCACATCGGCCACCGAAGTTCTCCTACACGCCTGGCACACAGGAGAGGCTGCAATCTGCAATCTCACCGCTAGATGCTGCCAGATGTTACACACTTTACCTTTAAGCCTTCATCCTAGCATGGAACAGATGTCGTTTACAATGATAGTAACAAAGGCAGATTTTAACTTCAAATTCCTGGTCATTTTTAAAACGAGTCCTTTAATTCAGACAGGCAGACAAAAGCAGGCTTCACATCTCTAGCCAGTAATTGTCGATTTTTGCGGCTGAAATCACAGCTGGGGTGGGCGGGTTTTATCAGCTGTAGCTAGCTGATTAAGATGATGTTTGCTCCATGAGTTGTTTGTTCAACTAATGTTTCAAGCTGACTTGTTTCAATATGAAAAATATGCACTTGATAGGTACTTGCATGCCAGCAACAAGTCTTTGGCAAGTTGTGGCTAGGGGGCTAAAATGAACGATACTGTGCTGTTGACACCAGTTGAGTCTGATTCTTTATGTTTAAACAGCCTCAACTAGCAGCCAGTAAAACTCCACTATGAAGGGTCAATACTGTACTACGTACTGCAGTATATCAAAGTTTCAGTTATGCTTTTGCTTTGATGGGTGAACTGACTGGATGTGATACAGGGGCTTTCTTATCTCAGCCCCAACAAACTGGTTTCACAAAGCCAAATAAGTCTCAGCTCATTACAGCTCATGTGCTGGTTTGTTTATTTCATGGCTCTTGGTAGTCTAGACACTGTAGTGCACAAACATCCCAGGACAGTGACTGTCTCTCAGAATAAACCATGTTCAAACTTGCCTAACACACTCACACACATCCTGCCCCGGTCTGACGTGTAGTGAAACAGTAACTAACCCTTGCAACCTTTATACTTGCGTGAGCTTCATCGCTGTGACTCACTTTGTGGGAGTCACGTAGGAGGAGGCGATTTGTGTAAATGGGCATATGAGCTACATTAATAAATGATAGTAAATTGGATGCTGATTGTAGATCTGGCGGTAGATTTTAGGGTTCATCTGAATGTTTTATACTGACAGAAGAGACGTATTACTTCTCACTCTCAGGAGGCCAGTGTTGAGGTCATGGGAAAGAAGAACTTACAAGTTTCCTCTGCTCCTTGCCCTGGATTTGCCAGCGGTACTCCGATTGCAGTGCGTCCATGTACGGCTCCCTGGGGATGATGTCATATGGCCAGTATTCAGTTATGATAACAATGGTGAAGGCCAGCTCTGTACTTCAGGGTTTTCCCTTTGAACCAACATGAAGTTTTGTACAAAGAGATGCTGTATAGTTTCAGGTTTGTTTGGAAATTTCATGAAGTGAAAAGAGAAGCAGTGCCAACCCAAAAAGCAAAATGTAAAAAGCCTGAAAGAGCAGAAACGGAAACGGAAAGCTTTTCTGGCAAGCAAACCGGCAGCACTCAAGTGGACATTTTGAAACTTTCATGTCACCTTGAATGATTTTCCTACCATAAAATCTCTACAACTACGAGCAATGAAATGTCTCAACAACTATTGGATGGATTGCCATGAAACTTTATACAGACATTAATAGTGTGAATGAATCCCTCTGACTTTGGTTCGGCGTGTAATGATATCGATGTGGATCAATATATAGAGTCAACGATCGACGATCCAATATCATCGATACAAAGGGAAAATATTGATACATATCATCATCTTTAAGATACACCTTTATTTTGAAATTCCTACTTTATATTTATTCTTTTTATTTAAAACAATAGATTGTTTTTCCTTTAAATGTCTGGAAGAGCTCAGTAATAAAATAAAATCACATTTTAGTTGCTCTAGTTGTTTATATAAATCTAACTGATTGTGTTAAATGGGTATATCATATCGTCTCATCGATTGTCGGCGCCTGAATTGAATCAAAATCAAAAAAATCGGGTCCAAAGAATCAATATAATATTGTATCGTGATGAAACTTGTGATTTACACCCCCAGCTCTGGTGATCCTTTGACACCGGTAGCAGCACCACTACTTTAGTTTAGGACTAAATACCCTCAAAAGTAATGACATTCCCATCAACCTCAGCTGTGTTTAGTGCTAATTAGCAAATATTAGCAGGCTTACACGCTAAACTAAGATGGCAAACAAACAGCCTGTGCGTTCCACGTGTTGGAAATTAACTTTTTCGTCCAACTGCCACTGTGGCTGGTGGATCCCCAAATCTACCAGCCACTCAATAGATTATCATTGATTTTTTGGCCGGTGAGTGAAGCAAATCTAGCAGCCACTTGCATATTTTACCAGCATTAGGCTGGTTGCTGGTGCTAATTTCCAACATGGTTCCAATACCTATACTACCATACTATTTAGTATGCCAAAATAAGATTTAGTGTGTCCCAATGCATAGTATGTCAAATGTAGTATGCCAAAAAGACCAGGATGTCTGACCATATCTGGTCACATTTTGCAGTATAAAAGCCAGCAGGTTTTTCTGGCTGACCCACAATCCTCTGTGCAGCAGATGTATGAGTAAGGGGGTCAAAGTCGCAATGTTACGAGGAAGTAGTATGTCCCAAATACCTGTTTATTTGTGAACATAACATTCTCATACTGTCCATGTCATTTCATATATCTCAGTGGCTGAATCACCCATGTATGACAACATCCACCGAAAGAAAAGAAAATTCTGATGAAAATAAAAGCCATCTGAGTCCTTCACCCTTCGTTCCCCCTCCTTTCATACTCCTCCTCTTCCTCTTTCTCTGCCTCAACAAAGTTTGTTCTGCTTATGCACAATGTATAAACCTCCCACACATGACGTGTAATGAGTAGTCCATGACTCGTTGCTCTGGATGCTTTTGAATTCAAGGTTGACATCCTGTTTAGAGAGATGTGTCACAGCAAGAATAAAGTGCTTGCATTGTCTAGAAGAAACCATGTTTTGATGTTCACTTCTCTGAATATAAGGTTGTTCGCAGATTGTAATGACACCCTTCTGATTAAAATGAAATCCCACTTTTTGTTTTTTGAGTCCTTAAAAAGAAGAGCTGCAATGAGTAATCGATTAATAAATTAGTAGTCAACTGTTAAATTAATCGCCAACTCTTTTGATTCCAGCTTCTTAAATGTGAATATTTTCTGGTTTCTTTACTCCTCTGACAGTAAACTGAATATCTTTGAGTTGTGGACAAAACAAGACATTTGAGGACGTCATCTTGAGCTTTGGGAAACACTGATCGACATTTTTCACCATTTTCTGACACTTTATTAGAACAAACTAATCGATTAATCAAGAATATAATCAACAGATTAATTGACAATGAAAGTAAAGCCCTACTAAAAAGAATAAAATGATCAGGAGAAAGGGAATTTCTAACTGTAGTGATACTTCCTCTCTTGTTTCTCGGTGATGACTCAACCTGTGGTGTTTGCAGGTGACCATCATGGATACAGGAGTGAGGGGAATGATCGCTGTTGGTTTGGTGCCTCAGCTCTACAAGCTGGACCATCAGCCGGGCTGGCTCCCGCACTCTGTGGCTTTTCATGCTGATGATGGCAAGTATGTAATAATGTTGATTTTCTTTACACATACTGTAGCCTGAACATGTTGTTAGTGATACATGGAGATGCAGCAGAATAATGTACTTATGACATAACGTAATGTTATACATACACAAGCTCACAGAACACTTGTGGTGCTCATGTTCTTAAAGCTGTGGTTCGACCCTCCAGTTTTGTTTAGTTTGAGCAGCTAGTACCCAGTGGGCAACTCTGGGGTCTGAAAAGTGAAGCAAATGCTGCAGTGCCTTAAACTTGCATTCTCTCTAACAGCCAGCAGGGGGCGACTCCTCAGGTTGCAAAAAGAAGTCTGATTGTATAGAAGTCTATGAGAAAATGAGCCTACTCCTCACTTGATTTATTACCTCAGTAAACATTGTAAACATGACTTTATGGTCTTAATCGCTAGTTTCAAGTCTTCTTCAATACAGCATGATGTTCATTTAGTAAATTATGGTCCCATTTAGAGTCAAATAGACCATAAAGCAGTTTATGCTTTAGGGCATGGCTACCTTGTGATTGCCAGGTCGCTACCACGGCGTTGTCCAGTCTGGGAGTTGTCCGTGTTTTCGTCTTACAACTTTAACCTAATTTTTTTAACTTATTCATCTTATTACTTTCATTGTGAGTTTTCAGTTCATGAAAGTGAATTGACATTTTGGTCGCCTAAAAATGTCTTATTCAGCGTTCGGTTGTGCTTAGCTCCGCCCTCTTGTGTCATTTCTGGTTGCAAATAATCAAAATGGTGGCAGCCAAAATGCCGAACTTGAGACTTCAAAACGGCAGTCCACAAACCAACGGGTGACGTCACGGTGACTACATCCACTTCTTCTATACAGTCTATGCTAGTAATACCTAGACGTTGTCCAATTTGCTCCACACACTGTGGATTTTTTATGCATTCCTTCATTTTTCTCTCCCCGACCTGCTTTAAATCCCGTCAGTCAGTAGCTCATGTGTACGCACACTTTGACTCTCACAAACACACTCAACAAAATCTATTCTGAGGCAAATTATATCACTGTTACAGGTGATGTAATGTAAACATTCCCCAGTCTAAAACATGTTATTTTATGTTTTTTATATTGTTTTAATTTAATTCTCCACAACCATCTGGCCACATCCAGGTTGATTCCTGTCTCTCTTAAAACAATAGTCAGGTACCCTTATGAATGTTGAAACTGGTTTTGCTTGCTGTAATCACCTCTGCTGCCCACATTGGCCATTAAGGGGTCCCTTCTCTACTTTTGTATTACTTAGAGGGAGATTATGCAAATGAGCTGTTGATTACGTGCCATTTTCCCTTCATTTTCTATGTTTTTCTGTGAACATCTGCAAAAATCTGAAAATGGTGAGCTATAATGATAAGCCATTTGACCTCCCCTACTTCTCTTTCCACAGGCTGTATAATGGCAACACTGTAGGACAGCAGTTTGGTCCAAAATGCTGCAGAGGTGACAGGATCGGCTGTGGAGTATCTCTGGACTCTGATGATGGACAGCTAACTGTGTTTTTTACCAAGAATGGCAAAGAAGTAAGAGCTCCGTCACCATCATTTATTCAACCATTACAATTTTTTTTACATGAATGTCTTCAGAGTTCCCAGCTACATTTCCCTGAACTGTACTGTATCTGAATGTGTTCCTAGGTCGGCTGTGTGGAAATCCCAGCATCTCCTGAAGCTCTCTACCCCGCCGTGGGCATGCACTCTCTGGGGGAGGAAGTGCAGCTGGACCTGAACGCTGAATGGGGGATGGATGAGGATGATGGACAGATGATTGTGGATAGTCATGAAGAGGACTGGGGCCGTCTCCATGACATCAAGGTGACCGGCACGGTAAGTCCTGTTGCTGAGAGATAGACGAAAGAAAAATATATATTAAAAAATGGACATAATTTTTTTTTACCAATAATACTGTGAGCAGGTCTGCCAGTCAACAACATTAAATGTAACACACACAGACTGTACATATAGTCTCCACTTCCTCCCACTGCCCAGATGTGAAGCCAAAATATCCCGAATACAGGAGCTGCCATCTTGAGATTTTGACGTCATGTGGAGCCGGAGTATGTTTAGTAGTGATCGGGGGGTGGAGCCGCGGTATTGAGGCCACTCGCTCGAACAAATAGCGATCCAGATGTTTTGGCTTCACTTTTGGAGAGCTGTCATGTCTATCTTATATACAGTCTATAGTAACATACACACGTGACAAGTTGTCTCCCTGATGAAGTTTCATGCTGTGTAATGATTGGCTCGTTTCAGTGGGAGGATGAAGCACGGGGAGAATCTGCGTACACAAAATTATTAGTCTGACATGAATCAGACAGTTTTAATTAAGGTTGGCTGCTAACTGATGTTTGACGCTTGACTCCTTAACCACATTTCACTTGCGGCGCAACACTTGTTTGTGTCACTCCATCACTCCTGTACTGTAACAAAAGCATTTAGAATCAATTTCATTTACATCAGCATTTAAACTTTTAACATAAAATATGTATATCATTTAAGTAGCCAAAACTGTTTTAAAGGATAACACAATTTTACACATAAAAGTCTGTTTACAGCTCTTCGGGAGTAAAAAAGAAATCATTTTGAGGCTCCAGAAGGAGCTGCACTAAGTATGATAAATTACCTCGAGGGTCGGTTGGGTCTCAAGACTACAGAAAACTCTGTGGTGTGGAGTTAAAGAGAAGCGAGCGAACCAGACCTCTGTAGTCTGTTCTTCATCTCTGCTTGAGGCTACATTAGCTGCTACAAGCATAACACACCCATATCTCCAACCTAACTGTCAGCAGTTAGAGTTGCATTGTGGGTAATGTAGGTGCCGGGTTTTGACAAAGGAGAAGATTGAATGGAAAAAAAATGACTGCTCTGATTCTGCTGCATCGATTTAGATTTTTTTTAACACGTCCATTGTGAGTCTGACGATATCAACCCGGTGGAGTGCGCTTAAAGAGTTTGTGAAGAAGCCTAACCTCAGCAGTGTATAGACCATTTCACAGCTCCAATTCCAAAGGTGTCACAGTTTATTTCCTGTTGCAGTATTTGACATAGGCTGTGTCTACTACTACTCCCGATCCACTATCCAGGGAGTTCTATTTAGTGAGCTCAACGGCAAAATTAAAAAACACTTTCGGACACTACTCGGGTCATTTTCTCTGCGCCTTTAATTACGTCATTGCTAGGGCTGTGTATTAACAAGAATGTAGCGATACGATGCGTATCACGATACGGGGGTTACGATTCAACATATTGCGATACTGTAAGTAAAGCGATATATTGCGATTTTTGAAAAATCTAATTTTAGGAAAACTGTCATATTATAAAGAACACACCACCATATGCAAAAATCTTTCTTATGCAATCAGAACAGTGGGATCTGCATTTTCATTTATCACAGTCCCTGTAAAATCCAACATTATAGCACTACTTCCAGAGGGCACATTTCTTTGAAAATGAAATCATGTATTGACTTAACTGTAAACTATTAATTAAAAATCGATACACTTGTTTTTGAGAATCGATACTGTACTAACATAATATCGCGATATTCTATTTTTTCGCTATTTTCTTACACTCCTAGTCATTACTGGTACACAATTACAACATGCCAGATCAACGCCGGCTGGTAGACCATCCATAATAAATACTGACATGTATTTTTGTGATGAATACATATTGTAAACTGATGCAGTGTAGGGATTTTATTGTGAAAGGTAACAACGGAAGGTGTAAAACGGTGATGCGCTGCCGTTGTGGCAATACGCATTTTTTACCCAAATTAATAAATACAAAGTACTTTGTGGCTGTTTGTGTTGTGATGCTCTGCTCATGTTAAATATATTATTTTTGCTTCTGAACTCATGGATTTATCCCAATTGCTCCGCTCTCTCTCCTCTCATTTGTCTGCCATTGCATGATGGTATTTACATTTAGTGCCTGTTTACTGACTATACTACTTTTTACTGACTACACTACTTTTCACAGTGCATTGTGGGATACTTTGAGTTTATTATATAGGGTTTAATAATTCTCCCTATACATTTGGACAGCACTACAAAATGGCAAACGTTCTACAGTCCACTATATAGTGAGTAGTGAGTGATTCCACTAAGCTGTTGCCTAGCAATGAAACACTGTACACTCTGGCCAACATGTCCAAGTCCTGACACATTACAGACACTCCCCAAGTCTGCCTCCGTCTTCTCACATGAGTTCATTCAAGATTGTTGGAAGTGATTAAATGGAACAGGAATTGATCGAAAGTCAAACATAGTATCAGTGACCCTCTATGGAACTGCTGGATCTGTGTCAAATCCCAAATCAGAAAAATCCATATTGAAGATCAATAAGGCAAAGTGCAAACGTTTAGATAGCAAGTCCTCCTGATCCAAATCTCAGAGAGTCAATACAGAAATTCCCACGTAAGCTTTTGCTAAACACCGGAATAAAAGAGACCAATATTTCATAACGTGCTACTTGACATCCTCTCTCCCTCTCTCTCTGTTTGTCTGGGACTCCACCCCTCCCTGTGACGGCAGGGCTGCAGTGTTTGTGTCTGACTCAGGCGTTGATACGCACAAAACCTGAATAGAAAGAGGATGGGAGGGGATCGCAGCTGAATAGCCCTACGGCAGTATATGCCACCTGCGCATTTAATTATCCTTTATTTCTACCAATGTCCTGTATGAATGCAGGGCCCGCAAACCGCCGTCTGTACATCTCCCTGCAACTCGTCAATTACATGTGTGCACGTCTTAACAGTACAGGAGGGCTGTCAGGACAAAAAAAAAAACCAAAACATGTTATTAACAAAGCAAGAGTGTTGTTTTTCTCTGGGATTTCAGGGCTGAAGAGTAGGGGTGTAAGAAAATATAGAAAAAATCGAATATCGTGATATTGTGTTTTGTGATACTGTATCGATTCTCAAAAACACAGTATTGAATTTTATTTAATAGTTTACATGCAAAGATGAACTCAGTCAATACTTTATTTCATTGGCAAAGAGATGAGTCCTCTCAGTGTATGTGCCCTCTCAAAATAGTGCTATGATGTTGATGTTACAGGGACTGTGATAAATGTAAATGCAGATCCCACTGTTCTGATTACATAAGATTTTACGCGTATGTTGGGGTGTTCTTTATACTATGACTGTTTTCATAAAATTTGTTTTAAAAAAAATTGCAATATATCGTCTTGCTTACTATATCGCAATATATTGAATCGTAACCCCATCGTCTCATGATACGTATCGTATTACCAGATTCTTGCCAATACACAGAGCCTACTGAAAAGGGATGATGAGATATTTAAGTTTTTGGATTACAGGTTTGTGCTTTCTAGTTATTAGACATCCTGGTTTCTGGGTTTCTTCATCTACTTGCATTTGCACCAGAGTGGCGGCCAGAAAGGGAAGAGAAGGAGGTGTTCTCTGAAAATTAATCAGTCTATAAATGCTGATGGTTGAGATTTGATATTTATTTTTTATAATTTAAAAACAAAAAAGGTGTATGGTTTAAGTAGAGCTGCAGCGATTAATTGATTAGTTGTTAATTAAATGATCGGACAGGTTCATTACAGTCCTGCAACAGCAACAGGTACCAGATTTTTCTTTTCCTTTTTTGTCAGAGCATTTGATTTATTGATTGCTGCCAGGATGTAATAAGAATTTCAACAAATATAACACAAACATTTCTAAAATACATTACCCGGCCTAGCTTTAAGTAGATAGGGTTATATAACTGGGTCAGTTAGCTGCCTTTAGGATCCTTTCTAGAGCTACAACAATTAATCAATTAATTGATTAGTTGTCAACTATTAAATTAATCGTCAACTATTTTGATAATTGATTAATTGAGTTTGAGTAATTTTTTTAAGAAAAAAAAAGTAAAAATTCTCTGATTCCAGCTTTTTAAATGTGAATATTTTCTGGTTTCTTTACTCCTCTATGACAGTAAACTGAATATCTTTGAGACATTTGAGGACGTCATCTTGGGCTTTGGGAAACACTGATCGACATTTTTCTCTGTTTTCTGATATTTTATAGACCAAACAACTAATCGATTAATCGAGAAAATAATCAACAGATCTAGTTGCAGCCTTAGATTTAAGATTTAAGCAAATAAACTGGCGTCATATTATCATTATTAGTGATGAAGTGACAGTGGTTGGGTTTAATGAGATCAAACATTTAAAACACTATTAGTCTATTTCTGAAATCTCACACAACCTGCTGTTTGTTAATGAAAGAAGAGTGAATTTAACTTTGCTAATTGGCAGCCATGGTAACAGTGAGATGTTTGGCCTGGACACTCATGTGTGCTAGTCTTTTTATCTTCAGACGGTTGTATTGTGGTCCCATAAGTTCATCTACTGCTCTGATGACATTTAGGAAGGTCACTCTGCAAATGGACTCAGCTCTGCTGGTGTTGACATCCTCTACTGCTGCATGTAGTAAACAGTGATGTTGTCTCTGTTGCCGTAGCTTTGCTTTTAGTTCCCAAACTGTTCGGTGCATCGAAGACGCATCCAAATCCTGCCCCATTTTTACAGAAAAGAAAGAATTGCATGATGTTGCGACCTAGTTTTTCACCTCGTCATCTAACGTCCCTAATAGGATAATGTGTGAATAAAACATGCTCCCTCATCTTATTCAGCTCCTGTCTCCACCAGCATGAGAGGGAGGCGGAGGCAGAGGCAAATCTGACATGCATTCACCAGCAGTGAAATGCAGTGTACAGTCTGTACTGAACCCAGGAGTTTTGGGGTCATAATGATTAGAATAAACTCTTCTTCCAGTTTTGTTGACATACCTAAACATTAACAACCTGCTTCAGTAAAGCTAGGCAGTGTTTCCATGTATTTATCTAAATATCAATAAGATTGTATAGATCTAAAAGCATGTTATTTAATGAATCTGCATGAAATAGCAAATACAGAAAGTAATTCTTTGAGCTGTTTCAGAATAAAACAAAAGTGCTGCATAATGCATTATAGAGGTTAGTGAAACAGAAGCTACCTTGGAAATGGAGCAGGACTTCGGCTCTCTATATGGGACAGATATGCTGCTTAAAGCGAACCACAAGTGACACATATGGGATGATGCTATATGCTAAAACATAATGTAACAGTAACACATCTACACGAGTAGATAAGTGATAGTGAAAGTAATGTTAGTTATATGACCCTATCTACTTAAAGCTAGGATGAGTAATGTATTTTTGAAACATTTGTATGCCTCTGCGCCGGCGACAACCATGGCCGGAGGCATAAAAACAGGATAAAATGATGAAGTGATGACATTTTGGACCAGACGTGGATGTAAACTGCAACTTGACTGTTTGGCGGAGGCAGACAACCACAAGGTGGTAATTCTATTTTGTTATCCATCCATCCATCTTCAACTTCAGCTTATCCGGGATCGGGTCAATCGGGCCCCAAATTACTTACAAAAGCAACAAGGGTGATTTTGGAAGGATGAATTATATATATAGTTTCAGTAGGACCCACATAACAACAAACTGAAGATTCACAATTTTGTTATATTAGTTGAAATTCTCATTACATATAAATCAAATGCTCTGACAGAAAAAAGAAAAAAAATCTGGTATCTGTGGCTGTCGCAGGATTGTAATATACCCGTCCAAACGTTTCACTCCACCTGAATGTCTTTGCACACTCTGCCCTCATCGCACGTCACCGGAGTCTTCCACAAGCTGCTACTGTACTAACAATAGCCATGTTCGTTGTTTATGTTGGTGAGTTTCTGGTTAGATTTAGGGACATATGGAGCAAGTGCTGCTAGCTACTTTCATTGGAAACGAGATTGCACCAATGGCTGGGTTCTTTGGTTGGATAATATTTAAAATGTAGCGTACTCTTGCTGGTTTCTCCAACATTACCTACCCAAGCTTTAAATTAGCTATTATAAGCTAACATTAGCCACTAATAGCTTCTGGTCATATCAAACTAGATAAGGCTGTAGAATATATTGACTTAGGCAAGGGTGTGTTTGTGCTGAATACACAACACGGACTTATTAACATCTTACAAAGTTGTTATAGTGTATGCAGAAACAACACATCCAACAGCATATGAAGCAACATTTGGAGTCATGTGTTTGGCCACCCCATAAATGTAAATCCAATATTCATTCTCCTTTTAGCTCATGAGAGAAATATCTGTTTCTTTACTTGCTAGATGCTCCACTATGTTCACCAACTAGCCAGTTGCTAACATTGTCTGTTTTGTGTCACTGTCTGTGTGTGTTATCTCCACAGCTGCTGGAGTACGTGGGTAAAGGGAAGAGCATTGTGGACGTGGGCTTGGCTCAGGCCCGGCGGCCCCTCAACACACGCTTCCACTACTATGAACTGGAGATCACAGATGCTGGAGAGAAGTGTTACATCGCCCTGGGGCTGGCACGCAGGGTTAGTCATCACCATAATGATCACATGTCATTATCATTGACACACAATGTTACTTACAGTACAGCACACACTGCGGTTATCTGTCGGCAAAGAAAACTTCGCCCCCCCCTTCGCCCCTCGTCATCGCTCTCCCTCATATGCACCACTGCTCTCACTGTTTCCAGTCTGAGTGATGGATGACCGAAAGAGGAAAAGCTAACAACAGAATAAATATTGTCTCATTTTACCCTCACATCTGGTTTTCCGTAGAAAGCAGGTTGTTCCATTTACATGCTAATCTACCATGTCAAATAGAGCGCTGCGGTCCAGTACGTGGAAGGTTAGTTATGAGATAAGATGAGAGCATCTGATTGTTTTGCCTCTTCAAGTTTCTTTCTTTATTTTACTTCCTCTTTCCACACAGTCCGTAGACAAGAAGGGGTAAATAGAAAAGAATTAGAAGTATGCAGGAGTTCCTCAGGCTAAGCAATTAAAGGTTGGTATCCTAATTAATTAAGTAGTATTAAATCAGAAATGATGAAAGCGAGCAATGATGCATATTTTGGAAATAAGTTGGGTCTGAGAAGACTTGTTGAATGTTTACACATCAGAGATCAGCTGCCTTTGGCCTCACATGACATTGTCATAAACTCGTGTGCACACGTTTAATAAAAATATAACCGCGTGCTAATGACGGCTGAGGATGCAGCTTAAACAACAGATATGAACTGAAGTGTGGCTCCGATATCGCTGCTCTCCGCTGGGATTCTCAGTTATTGGATGCTAATTGATTGAGCATCAATCTTGCTAATGACACTGCTGTTTTGCCAGCTGTGACGGCGCTCACACAGCCTGGGAGGTGGCGGATCACTCTTCCACTCACCCTCGACATTAAGCGCCGTTAGTTACTGTGTGTGGGCACGTCGCGCCCTCGGGTCAGACGGCGTGGAGAATAGAGCTCTGTCATTTCGCTGATTGTTTTCCTGGAATTGTTTTTCTCGATGTGTCTGCGGTTTTGCCGGAGCATTATAAATCCATCAAACGGTCATTCCTGAGGTTTTGTTCCATCCCTCGTCATCTCCTGCAAGACGCACCAATCTGCTGATGGGAAGAAGCATTACCTCTCGCTACAGGAATCAAAACAAAGGTGTCTCTCTCTGGCTCGGGATAACGCGTGCTTAACACTTACTAGTGGCTCAGCGGTTGCTTATATTGGATGAAGGAGCAATTGTTTGTGGTGCATTCCTTTTCTCTTTTGTTGCTTTGGGGGAAAGTCTTATTTTTCTTCACACCTTATCTCTTTAATTATGTGTTTTTTGCGTCTTATCTTCTTGTGCTTTATCCGCCTTTCTCACCTGTTGTTGTTGTGTCCATCATCACATCACATTAAATAGTTACTTAGACTTTATTACAGGAAATCCAATTCAAGAATCCCTCCCTGCATAGAAAGTGGTGTACACTCTGTTTGTTTTACTGATGAGAGGAAAAACAAGAGCCTGTTAACTCTGCCTAAATGTATTTATTCGGTCTCATTTATAAAGTATTCATTCATGTTTTCAATAACACATGCATAAAACGAAGCTGTGATTTATCAAACGTATATCTCTTTGAAATGGCTGGTTTACTATTCAAGATAATATAAGGTGATGCGGAAATGGCGGTAAAAATGATCAGGAACGTTCATTTACACACAAATTTGCTCTTCTCATGATTTATAGATAAGGCCTATTGTGAATTGGGTCACGACCATTTTTAAAAATGGGGTCCCCAGAAAATAAGTTTGGGAAACACTGATATAACCCAAAGATGACGTAATTTTTTTCTGCAGCTTGTCAAATCTGTTTGACGTGCAACCCAAATTTAATCATCGGAAACCTCTTAAGATAATGCGCAGAAGTACTTTCCCTCGTCTTTGTCGAGATATCCCAATCAAAACATACATTTATCATATAAACCGACATACATTGTGTTGTCTCACAGGCGTGTGAGGTGACAGCTGGTTTTGGTGTTTTCTCACTGTAGAGTCTTCATGTTGTTTTTGCACCTGTCTGAGATCATCCATCAGCTTGGGTTCCTAACCTCCTAACCTGTCAGTCTAAACACTGACATGTCTGGATGCCAAAGGCCACAAACAATGTTTGTAATGCTGAGCATGAGGCAAAATCTTTGCTTTTGTTTTTTGAAATTTGAGTCTGTCAGCCGTTCAAGACAGAATAAGAGATAGAGAGAGAAATGTCCCCAAAACTCCCATAAATAAGAAAAGGAAATAAATGGATGGAGACATTGTTCAGACTATCTGATGTATCAATCAATCATAAGATGTCACTTTCTCTTTTGTCTCACAGGATTACCCCAAAAACAGGCATCCAGGTTGGAGCAGAGGGTCTATAGCCTATCATGCAGGTGAGTGTCGGCTCATCATGATGATCTGTATATGTATATATCCATGTTACACTACCGCTGTCATTATGGGCAGTGTCAGTGTCTTATATAATATATTTGTCACTCATGTTTCTGGCTGGTCGGGCTGCCTCCTCTTGGTCTAGGTCGACCTACCGGTTGTTTTGGTCTTAGTTGACTTATCTTTTTTCAGTTGATTAGTCATTTTTTATGCTTTTTTCAAATGAACGACTTATTTCTAAGAAACTTATGAGCGCATCTCTGGTAAACACAAGATTTAAAGTGGTGCTTTTGTGTGATTCTTTGTGGAGAAACTCAGTTTTACAGATATGTCCATCAAATCAAAAAAATCAATTAGTCCGTACAAGTGTAAGTCACCTAAAAATGTATTTGGTCAAGGACAGCCCCACTGACTATGGTAGAAAGTACAGATTTGTTACTATTTTAATATTATTGGCAGCCGTGTCAGTAATAATTAAATATTTAAAAGGTTATTAATGATTTTTCTGTAGCTTTCTTTGGCCTTCACCAGCCAGAAAAAGCCAGAACTGTGCATTGCTCAAAGTAGTTCCCAATAAATGTACGAGTAGTACTGTTCCCACTTAATATTTGATGCATGTTCTTCCCTGTGTCTGCGTGGGTTTCCTCTGGTTGCTCTAGTTTCCTCCCACAGTCTAAATCATGCAGGTCAGGTGAACTGGAAACTATCAATTGCCTGTAGGAGTGAGGGGGATTTAGTTTGTCTGGCTATACAGTGTGTCGGCTGAGCAGTACCAGTGGTTCAGAGAATGAATGGATGGATGGATGGATGTTACTTTACACTCCTCTTCCGAACAACAAGATTTATATAAATGTTAGCAATGGCAGATGTTGTCGTTGTATCACACTCTCTCATGCATGTGACTTACAGCACTAATCAACGTCTCCCTGTTGTTCTTTGTAGATGATGGAAAGTTGTTCCAGGGCAGCGGGGTCGGCGACGCGTTTGGACCGCGCTGCTTTGAAGGGGACATTATGGGCTGCGGGATCATGTTTCCACGCGACTACAGCCTTGATGGTGGAGGTGAACAACATCTTTATATTGCTTCCAAAGCACTGTGCCTCATCTTGTACAACCCTTTAATCATCTTTCTGTTTCTGCGTTCTCTCAGATGACGCAGACGACTGGGAGCTCGATGTGATTCCCAAACCTAGTGAAGTTCAGAACGACTTGTATGCAAACAATGAAGATGAAGACGATGAAGAGGGAGAAGATGTGGAGGGGAGGAAGGTCACGGTGAGATGCTGTCATTGTTTATCTGGGAATAAAAAACTAGGGACTCTGAAAGCAACATTGTGTAACATTTCGGGGATCTATTAGCAGAAATGGAATATAATATTCATAACTATGTTTTCATTAATGTATAATCACCTGAAACTATGAATTGTTGTGTTTTCGTTAGCTTAGAATGAGTCCTTCATATCTACATAGGGAGCATGTCCTCTTCAGAGTCCACCATGTTACTCTGCCATATTTCTACAGTAGCACAGAAGGAACAAACCAAACACTGGCTGTAGAGAGAGCTTTTCATGTTTTTATGTTACCTGGAAGCCACCGTAGTTCTCCGACACGCTTGTGAAACTGCAGTAATGTGAGCCGCAGAGTGCAAAACCGTGGTACCGCCAGCCACCGTCTGACTTCCGCTGCTAAAGTAGTGTTATTATGGTAAGGACGGCCTCTGAGCGAGGCGAACGGCGTTACCACGGTTTTGCACTCGGCAGCTCACGTTACCGCATTCTTGGAAAGGGAGGAGTGAGCGGAGGGGTACTCCGGTTTAGTTGCAATCTCCAACTAGATGCCACCAAATCCTACAAACTGTACCTTTAAACCTTCAATGCAAATATTCATACCATCTCCTTGCTGTGTTTGAACAGGTGTTCTTCACCAGAAATGGAAAGGTGGTGGGCCGGAGGGAGGTGGCCCAACCTGTAGGAGGCTTGTACCCCACCATTGGCATGATGAGCACTGGGGAGAAGGTCAGAGTGGACCTGCACCCCCTCAGCGGCTGAGCAGAGTGGAGGAAACCTGGGTCGAGAAATCAGAGCACGGACGGATGGTTGAGCTCTGGGACATTTTTGGAGATCAGGTAATAAATAAAACCTCCACATCAACAGGCTCCAAGATGTTACTTGAAGAGTCACTCCAGTGTAGAAGATGACTGAGGCTCATGCTGTAGGAATGATCAAAATGAGTTGATACATGTGTGCCCTCAAAGAAGTGCTTTATTATGAACTGGTTTTACAGAAAATCGTCAAACCAGATGTTTGTATAGGTGAAACACACACAATCACACAGAGTAAAGTTCATGAAATGCCAAAAAGGGTCTCACCAGAATAATGAATGTAAAAATCAAACAAGTGGACCCTCTCATCAGCGACAGATATGTAGCGCCTCTCTCACTGCCTGAAGCCACACAGTCTGCTGTGCTCCTTCCTATCGACGGTGCGCTACTGACACTCAGTGGTGAGAGTGATGCTCTGAAATATAATGCTCGGAAAGTCTTCCAAAAAAAAAGAGTAGTGCGCTGAATGAACAGTGAGTTTACCCCGTGAAGCAATGTCAGTCAAATCAGCTGCTTTATGAGTGTGGTTCTGTATAAGTATGAGTTCTTGTTCTGACACGGAGCCATGTTTTATGCAAGCCACATGCATTAGGAATTATGGGATGATTAAATGTAAGAACAATTTGTTGAAGTTAAATGTTATTTGTTACGTTGGAGTAAGCAGTTTTAAAAGCAAAATTCCAAATTAAGGTTATTTTATATCACAACTAGCTGTTGTCCTGTTTTTAATCAGGTTGATTTTAATTGTAGACGATGTGCTGTCATTAAATAACATGTGCGGGTCATAATCACTCCAAAGTCTTTGGGAGAAACATCGTGTCTAAACTTTTAGACTCTAAAAGATGTGACAGTTTAACCAAAATCATGTCCGAAGAAGAACCCCAAACAGACTTTTCTTTTTTTTTGCTTTGAATGTGTTTTTCCAGTATAGAGATATTTGGCATCCAACTGTAACTACGTACATGTTCTCCGAGCAAATACCTCACAGTTTGCCTTCCAGACACAAACAAACCCAAAACATTACTAATATTTAAAGAGGACCTATTATGCTTTTGTGTTTTTTCTCTTTCCTTTAGTGTGCTATATAGTTTTTTGTGCCTGTAAAAGGTCTGCAAAGTTATAAAGCCCAAAGTCCACACCAAAGTGAGGAACTCTCCCCCACAGAAACACTGCTCCTGAACTGCCTGAACCGCCTTGATTGACGTCTTGCCTTTTCTTCTTGCCTTTGCACGGCCTCAAACAAAGCTAGTCAGAGTGGAGTCCAAAGAGTTCGGTTCGGTTGACCAATCACAACACAGTAGGAGCTCAAACAGAGCGTTTCAGACAGAGGGTGAAAAGAGGTGCTGCAGCACAGCCGGTTAGAGAAAAATAAAGTGTTTTTTGAACATTACATCATGTAAACATGTTCTAGTAGGAACCCAAAATACAAGTATGCACCTGAAGATGAGCATAATAGGTCCTCTTTAAGTTAACAAAAGTACAGTAATGCCAAGCTCAGTGGAGTCTTTTTGATACAACTGAACTTTACAGACACAAAAGACACATCTTAAGTCATGAATGTATTTTCTGTGGATCATGAGGTATTTTGGATGACATGGACACCAAATGTCTCAAAATGGGGAAAAACCGTGAAGAGCAACTCTGTTGAGTATTGAACCCTGGCAGGACGAGAAGAATTAAGGACTAAACATGGTATAGTTTGCTACTAGTTCAACATTTGGATATCTTACAAAAGATGTGAATGTTGACATTGAAGCCATACTGTAACTAAGATTTGCTGCTCTCAGGTATATTTGAAAATCAAAATGAAATACCTTGTCTTTTTCTATGGTTATGTTTGTGATTTTGCTGTATGTTAAAGTCAATCGATTGCTAGAAACCTGTAAAGCATTTGTTTTTTGTGTGGTCACACACTCAGTTGTTGTTTTCCAGTGAATCTTTCTGACATTGAATACTGTTAAATTAGTAGACTTTAACTGTTTTCCTCCCTGATGTCAATGGTAAAAGATTGTTTTCTTTTTGTGACACCAAATTTTATGCACAACACCTACCTTTTACAAACATTGTAGAGATAAAAGGAGCTGCTTCTGGTATCAATTCACACTTATAACAGGTTTCTCTGCAGATTTCTGTGCCAAAAAGTTGTGAATCATTCATAAAAATATAACAATAGGTTGTTTATTGCAACTGCAACTTGTAGAGGATTTACTTACTGTATATTATTTTATTTCATTCATTCATTTTTTTTTTAAAAAAATCTGACATTAACAGACATAAGAAGTTCTTCAGGCTTTAAAACCAGACTGATTTTAAACATTTGACTAAATGAGCAAAGTGCCTGTGTGAATAGTTCCAGTCTTATTGAATAATCCATGTAGGTGTTGGACGTTGGTTCATGCCGACTCTCAAGTTCACACTGAAAACCTCCTTCTACGCCTCATCCTGAAGGTGCCACATGTTAATGAACTCTGCAGGTCACTGACAAGATCTAAAAAACACCTTATTGGATCCATGTTGGACTCCACATCCTGCTGGGATATTCATTTGAATAAGGAATATTTGCGTCCATGAAGTGCCCCCCTGGTCACCAAAAATAAGTTTAAAGACTGGTGTTCATGTGACGCTCAACTGCTGCTAATCGTGTGCCGAGGAAACACTCTGCACATCCTCATATCAGCCTGTACTGTAGACGGGGTGTACTTATGTTTTCACTTTTTACCCTCATCGTCCAGTTTTGTGTCGTCGATCTTTTTTAGCTTGCAGGAGCTAATAAGGGTCTTCTGCTGCTGTCGGCTGTTTGTCACGCTTTTAATATTTAGCCTTATTTTATCTTTTGTGTAATTAATCATGAATGAAGTTAAACATCAGTCTCTCAATCCAGCCCCTGTGTACATCCTGTCATGTATGTTTTTATTTAACTGTTCTCATATTCACTCTGTCTCTTTTCACTTAAAGCAATCAGGTAAACATGCCAAAAATGATTTTAAAAAATAAAGAATATTTACACCCTGCTTTCAGGCTTTTTCTGTTGCATCAAGTTGAATATAAATAATATTTAGTGCTGTCTGCTGACTTTAATGAGATCTTCTTAGATGTTTTTATAAAATGCAGACCTAATATTTCAATCCATAAATTATGTATGTGTAATGAATATTCTTCCCACATTTGTCTCGCAGTAGCGGAGTAAAATTATGAAAGAAATTCTTGACTTTTTTTTTTTAAAGTGTTAAATCTTTGATCATTTCATATAGCAGTTTTTCTATCTAACAGTATTTCAAAAGAAGTGATGATCTTATGAAGCTGTTCAGAGAAGCATTCATTTATGGTGTTATTTGATGTGACACACATTTTGTGTCAATGTCTTAAAACTATTAAAATTGAAGTACTTACAACAGTGGTACTTTAAGCTCAACAGTGAGCGCTGCATGATAGGGAGATTTGTCAAGTATTTAATACTCTTATCAACATGGGAGTGGGCTAAAATACTTGCTTTATACAAATATATGTATATGTTTATTATTGGAAATCAATTAACAACACAAAATAACGACAAATATTGTCCAGAACCCCTCACAGGTACTGCATTTAGCATAAACAGCACAACAGCTGTCAGTGTGTCAGTGTGCTGACTTGACTATGACTTGCCCCAAACTGCATGTGATTATCATAAAGTGGACATGTCTGTAAAGGGGAGACTCGTGGGTACCCATAGAACCCATTTTCATTCACATATCTTGAGGTCAGAGGTCAAGGGACCCCTTTGAAAATGGCCATGCCAGTTTTTCCTCACCAAAATGTAGTGTAAGTTTGGAGCATTATTTACCCTCCTTCTGAGCCTGTTACAACCTAATTGCGTTAATGCGTTAAAGAAATTAGTGCCGTTAAAATTAATTTGCGTTATGGCATTAACTTTCACAGCCCTAATGAATATACAGTATATATAAAATCTATTTAACCAAGCTCTCTAAAGGAGATAATATCCATCATTCAGTTAGAATGGGCTTTTTTTTGGGCTCAATTGTTATAATGACTGTCTCTTCTCAAATGGATGGCATCAATGACACTCGTAACAAGACATAAATTCATAAAGATAATAGTCTGACTGTAGCCTGCAAGAGAAGAAATATGAGTTGATTAAAAACAATTGTCTTCTGTTAAAAAAGTGCACTCACCAGGAAGCTGGTACTTCTGTGGTTTTAGTATGTTGGATTAATTTATGAACTCAAGTAAAAGTCCAGATGGACGGCAAACTCTGGATGTCCTTCTTGATACATTTTAATAGTGTGTTTCAACAACAGTTCAGACTGTAATGCCCAACGTGTCATACAAATTATTAAAAAATATTCTGCGGGGAAAACATATATTCCACGGCACATTTTAAAATACAGAGTGTTTTACAAACCAAATAAAGTGGATCATATTTGAAACACAAATCCAGAAGGCCCAATGAGATGATACTGTATACTATATACTATTAGACTGAAAGGATAGCGATCAGTCAAAACCTTGATTAATCATATTTTCTCCTTTTATTGTGGTAATGTTGATTAGAACAGTTCAGGAGCAGATTTTGGACCAGCACCAGGCACATTCTTCACCAAACCAAAGAGCCCCCTGCAGGATAATGTTATTAAGGTTTACTGACTCATCTGTTTGTATGTTCAGGTGCTGCATATCGTCTGCTCTAAAGTATTTTAACATTTAAAGTAATTGTAATAGTAGTAATAATGTGTTGGTTTGCTAAAATCTGATCCAGACATTTCTCATTTGGGTTCTGTTTTGTATTTTTCTTCGATTTACAAATTTAAATTGAGGTAATATGTAAAAATATGAACCACAAAAGGCCCGGACATTTACTCTCCAAAAACATCTTATAAATACAGTACTGGTGTGTGCTTTTTGGTATAAGATATTTAGGTCTTTTCTGCATTCTAGGAAGGGCAAAAATACACATAATGACTGGATGCAGAAGGGTACTGTCTGTCATTAAAAAGCACTTAAAGTGCCGCATGAAGCATAATGGCTTTTGGACACACTACATGCAAATAATACGCCACTGATGGTGAATGTAATTATCAAGAGATGATTCAGTTTAATAGAGGCCCACCTTCCAGTATAATCAGGATTCATATAAAAGCTGTATTAGATCTTTTTTACAGTATATAATTCAAATGTAAAAAAAAAAATCAAACATTTGTACTTTAACAATTAAAAGGCAGTTATTGCAATATAAATGCACGTATACACACCTATTACATTGTTTTTTGCATCTCTCCTATAACACTATAAAATCTGGCAAAGCTACATTTGTGATCTATATGAACTGAGAGTGTTACGTGGTGGATGGATGTGACGATAAGATGTTCCTATGAGTCAGAGTCCTCCTCGTCGTAGTAGCGGTTCCTCTTGATTATATCCTCCGCACTCAGCTCCTCGGCATCACTTCCTTCTTTGTCCTCCTCCCAGAAGCCCACATCCTGGGAGGCGCGGTTCTGTTTTGGCTGGAGAGGTGGAGATGGGGACGGTGAGATGTCCGGGGAGATGCTTCTAAGAGAGCCTTCTTCTGCTGCCATCTTATCTGCTGCTGCCTCTCCTTTCTGTTCTTCTCTTACTTCTTGTCCATCGGTCTCCACGTCCTCCTCACTTGCATTCGCGGCGTCTTCGCTCGGTACTTGAGGCTTCGTCTTCTCTTTCTTTTCCTGCTGAATCTCTGGCTTGTTTTCCTTGGGTGGTTCTTCGAATTGGTGTTTTTCCTCGAAAGATGTTTTCCATTCCAGCAGGGATTTGAGAGGGCGGCGAGGTTCCTTGGGTCCCAGACTGGCTGCGGGGCTGGGTCTAACTGCGATTGTAAAAGGGCGACTGCGCTCCTTTAGAGAAGAGCTCCTCCTCAGGCTCTTCAGTTCAGCCCGCTCTGTGCTCTGGAAGGATGGCGGCACATCGTCTTCTGGGGGCCACTTGGCTCTCCAGGGTCGGCCTGAAGAGACTCCCTCCGTGACCGGACTGAGTGCTTCTGTCCCAGAGGGGCCCTCGCCAGCCGGCGGAGGCCAGGCGACCCTCAGCCTGCGTTTCTCAGCTGGCTTCTCCATAGATTCAGGCTGCTCACCAGACCTGGTACGTGTCTGCACACTTTTCTCCAGTAAGGCTGTCAGGTCTGTAACCTTAACCTGTGGGGATGTTTCTACAGCCGGGGTCTCCTCTTTGTCTGAGATGCTCTCAGCTGGACGCGTCACCACCGCCGCTGCTGCTGCTGGTACCTCTTTTACCTTTGGCGTCACCAGTTCCTCGCCTTCGTCTCCTTCAGCTCGAGGCTCCCAAAGCTCCTTGTGAGGCCGATGGCCAAAGCCCTCGTCGTAGTTGCCTTTAGCTTTAAACAGCTGGCTGAAATGGGGCTTGCAGTAGACGTTGCCATGCAGAGAGGCGTAGTTCCCAAGACTAGAAATACAGAGAGAGTAGCAAAGATATTATTCTGCACATATCCCTTTTTTGTGGTTCTTGAACAGCCACTGAGGAGGCATTTTAAAATCAAATCAAATGAATGAAAATTCAGCACATATGCAGCGACTAACCTGAGCGTCGTGCTGCAGTGAATGCAGCGGAAGCAACTTTTGTGGTAGACATGCTGAAGAGCCACGAGTCTCTCCAGCGGGTACACCGTCTTCAGACAAGCGATGCACGTCTCCCTCACCGGTGGGCTGAACTTCTAAACACAATAACAGCAACATATATCCAGAATTAATAAGGGCTGAAATTTGATTTTTGCATATATCTCCTGCTTGTGATGACTGACTCACCCTGGAGACTTTGGGTTGCTCACTGCTCTCCCCTGAAACAGACGAAAACACACAAAACATCAACGTCACCGTGCAATAAAGGGCAATCAAACCAAACTGTATCTCATTCTGGGTGTTATTTGAGTATATTAATATTGTAGTTAATGTTCTATTTCACATTTTATATTACAGGTAATACTGTATCAAGAACATTAATGTGGGAACTCGTCCTTGGAGTATCCAGTAAGTCTCACCGTTGCACTCAGGTGCAGCAATGAGTTTCTGATTTACTGGTGCAGATGTTTTTGGAGCAGGCACCTGTGGAGTCAGACCCTGGAGGAAACACAAAGGGGAAGAAAAGAGGGAAACAAACACTCGTATCAACTGGCTGTTACATAATGAACTGTTGTGTATTTTTCCCTATTTATGGTGTAGGCAGGAAGGATGTAATTAAAGAAAAAGGAAGACGTCAAAACAATGAACAAACGGTAGCGTTTGTAAGAATGTAAATCACTAATGCGACATGTTGCCTCCCTGACTACCACATGTAAACTTTACTTTTGGCTTGTTAACAAATTTAATCGGAGCTCAGTCATCATTAAAGCCTAGTGCATGAGAATTGACTTATTTCAGGCCATTTTTAAAAGTCTAAAGGTGTCAACTATATTATTTTTTAATGTGGGAGCAAACTCCAATAATCTGGGAAATACTGTGATGATCATTGAATTGTTTTTTTTTTTTAGATCACTTATCTATTTATTTACTTTTTTGCAACAATTATGGATAATTGGGAAGTTTATTAATTCCAATTAATTTAGAAAAGACATTTCTTAATTAACAATGCAATAAATTAGGGCTGCAACTACCGATTACTTTCATTTTTGATTAATCTGTTGATTATTTTCGCGACTAATCGATTAGTTGTTTGGTCTATAAAATGTCAGAAAATGGTAAAAAATGTTGATCAGTGTTTCCCAAATCCAAAGATGACGTCCTCAGATGTCTTGTTTTGTCCACAACTCAAAGATATTCAGTTTGCTGTCATAGAGGAGTAAAGAAACCAGAAAATATTCACATTTAAGAAGCTGCAATCAGAGAATTTAGACTTTTCTTTTCTTAAAAAATTACTCAAACTGATTAATCGATTATCAAAATAGTTGGTGATTAATTTAATAGTTGACAACTAATTGGTTAATTGTTGCAGCTCTACAACAACTAGTTATATAAAAATCAAAGATTTTTAATTGATATGTGAAAACAATCAATTAAACCTGTCCCTTTGTTAAACTACGATCAAAATTGCTTTATTTAAGATTAAGACTATTGGCCTTTAAAAACACCCACGGTTAACCTCTAATTTATAACACACATTAAAAACTCTCTTTTTGTGGTTTTGAATATTTCTTTTTACAAAAGTTTAATATTTCATTCATATTTTAGAGAGATTATATTTTTGCAGCTATATGATTTGAATTGTATGAACTCACGGAGCGAGTGGCGCCTTGTTTAGAGACAGCAGCCTGGTACTTGGCCATCTTCTCCCTCATGTTCGTCGACTCCAACACTCTGTCCAGCACAGACTGACCTAAAGCAGAAGAGACAATCACACTTTATACTTTTACTGTATTCTGCAGTAAACTCACATGAAAACTACGTCTGCATTTCACTAAAACTGCAAATGATATCTCTTCAGTTTAAAAGTAATATTCATGATCCAGTTGTGGCACGTACTGTACTGTGGTGTTACAGAAACAAAACTGCTTGTAACTCAGTAGTTTTGAGATTAAAGGTTAGCGGTTAGGAGATGACAGTTAATTTAATTCTATGTATTGCATCACCTTCACAATGATGTACAGAGCCTCAGTTAATCAGTCAAAGGACTGTGTGTATTTATGTGTGTGTTTGTCTTTACCGCCATGTTGGTCCATGTCCTCTGATGAAGTACTGCGTATACGTGCTGTCCTGCCACCCTGTGAGAGGAAAAGGATTGGTGGAATCAGTTCATAAAACCGGGGCTGTAAACTCATATGTGCACCAAGAATGTGCAACACCATCCCTGTTTCCTGTCCTAGCTTTAGTTTATGGGATTTATCAATCATGACATTTGTTTATCTGCAACATCCATCAGTTCTACAAAGCTTTACTGCCTTCCTATCGTTCAGCCAAACAAACTCTTACGTTCTCATAAAAAAACAACCCTTTGCATTTACGTTTCTGTATCTGATACGAGCGTTTTTAAGACCACCATGCTGCTGTGATGTGAAGGCCATAAGAGATTTTGATGCAATAAAGTGGACCTACATAGAAAATGCACTCGTCAGTATTGTTCTGGAGGTTTTCCAGCAATGTACAGAATAGAGTTTTACTAAAACAACATATTGTAAAAGTGGTTCAGTTTGTGTGTGATTTAGTACTAAAGGATACTATTTTAGCCTCTGTCGATTAGCGTAAAGGGTCGTGTCTAGAAGGTAACCCACAAGTTGGGAAATTCTCACATGACGGTTAAGGTTAGGCATCGACCTTGAACAGTAATGGTTAGGATAGGTTGTCGGGCAGCGAGTCAAACGCGATTTATTGCAAGTTTTTCCAAGATTTAGCAAATTTTCGGGTTACCTTCTAGACACAACCAGTGTAAAGGCGAGAGAGAATCAGAAATTCAAATTATTTCTGAGACAAAGATATTCAGGTTAAACTACAAGATTAACAGCTGGTATGTGAGACGCTGCCTGTCCTGTTTCCCACATGGATATATCACAAGCCGCAAGCCGACTGGTGTAAAAGCATCCCAACCAGGTCAGCACTGTGTTAAGGAACATGAGCAGAACCTTCAGTGTAAAACTGATAGAAGATATGAAGCGGTTGTGTCCTCATAAAATTATAAAATATAGCTAAAGCCACAGATTTCCAAATTAACTTAAAATATCTTCCATTGTTTCAGGTATTGTCCAGAATATTATTCTTGACAGATGTACAGCTTCAGAGACTCTATACCTTAAATCCTGTTATAGGAAGTAGACATAGTCACTGACGTCACCCATTGGTTTGTGGACTGCCGTTTTGAAGCCTCAAGTTCAGCTTTTTGGCTGTCGCCATCTTGATTCTTCGCAACCAGAAGTGAGAGGGTGGAGCTAAGTACAACCGACCGCTGAATAAGACATTTTTAGGCGACCGAAATGTTACAATTAACTTTCCTGAACTGAAAACGCACTGTCAAAGGGTTGAAGCTCTAAGACGACAACACAGACAACACCCAGACCGGACAACGCCGTGGTAGCGAACCCTGCTTTATGGTCTATTTGACTCTAAATGGCACCATAATTTACTAAATGAACATCATGCTGTATTGAAGAAGATTTGAAACTAGAGATTGAGACCATAAACTCATGTTTACAATGTTTACTGAGGTAATAAATCAAGTGAGAAGTAGGGTCATATTCTCATAGACTTCTATACAAACAGAGGAGTCGCCCCCTGCTGGCTGTTAGAAAGAATGCAAGTTTAAGGCGCTTCAGCCTTGGCTTCACTTCTCAGACCCGGAGGTTGCCCACTGATCCTGACTCCATATTCTACCTTATTCGACTTAAGACCAAACTACAGGCTCCATGTCAGCAACACTTCACTAAAGATAAACCAAGTCTAGTACGAGAGTCTCCTGTTATCACCATTGGCCAGTTTCATCTCAGTTTAAAATATCACGCATCTGCATGGACAGCCACCAACATGCCTTTGACCTGCAGTCCAAAGCACCAAAACGATTCCACTGCACTTTACTAAAAGAACGAGCTTTGTGTGTGCCCACGTGTCACCAACTCTAATGAATAAACCAGACAGTTTCTCTCAGCAGTTATCCTGCACACACACCAGTGGAAAAGACTTTTGGCCAATTCAAATAGCCCATTCCTTCAGGCTGCTTCACTGGTCTGTGGAGTCCTGTTGGGCCACCATCTTCCACGTAAACACAAGCTGCATTATAAAACACTCAAAGCTTCAGTTAGACGAGGACACGGGTGCACTAACCTGCAGTACTTGTGTTCACTGAATAAGAAGAAATTCAACCTTTCCAGCCAGTATTGACAGAGCGAGTGTTACAACACTCCTGGTCGACCCTGTAAATGTTCACCAGCAGCTTTTTTACTTCTTCTTTCCTAGCGGTGACGTAATCCCGTTAGTCATACTGTTAAGAATTTTAAGAGAACTGGAGACACCGTACCAAAAGTGACAGTTAAGTGAAAAAGGACACGAGTCACGAGGGTTGTGTTCACTTGGTGTGATGACTATTGCATTTACACCGAACCGCACAATGTGACCTAAAAACTGTAAAACCAAAACCTAAAACTGAAGCCCAGAGGCCTGTACTACGAAGCAAGTTCAACATACCAAGGGGTATCTTCTTGATTATCTGGCTTAACTAACCCTAACAAATGAGATCCCGCTAAGCGGCCCTACGAAGGTGGTTATCAACTCGGTAAGTCAACTGAGGGTTTCTCAATCTGGCTGTGAGTGCTTTCACATAATGCGGGGCAGTATTTGCAGCATTGGACCAATCACAGACACGAACAAGTCTGTCAGCAGAGCGGCACATTTTACAAATTAAGAACAAACTATAATATTAATCAAATATGAAGAAGTCAAACACATAATCCAGACTAGAATTAACACAATTGAAGCTGCCAAATGCAGGAAGGACAGCTGGCAAAAGAAACAATTGCAGATGTGTGAATGTGTAAATGAACAGACTTATTAATTTAAAGGAATACTCAAAAGTTAGATATAGTCGTCTAGATGGGGCGGTGATGTATCAATAGCTTTCAGAAGTGTAATGTGGCATGTATGACTATTTCAGCCTTCTTTATGAAACGGACTAATTCAAAGCAGTAAACACCCACAGCATACAGCCAGCTCTCCTTCCTGCATCAGGTAAAACTGTGTTGCTTTTAGTCTGGATTATGATTTACACTTCTTCGTATTTGTGTAATATTATCATACGATCTGCACAACGAGCTCTGATTGGTCAGTAGTAGGTGCTTTTATATGAGTTGATTTCTTATCTGGAACATAACCTGCCCCGGAGCAGGTTGGCTGTTAAGCATAAGTTACCATGGTGATCCACCCCGGTAAGAAGTGAACCACCGTCATAGGACAGAAAACCCTGAAGTTACCTCGCTAAATGCAAATCCTGCTTCGTAGTACAGGCCTCAGGACTATTGGGAAATCCAGAATACACACTGTGGCTAATGTAAAGTGAGATAACGTCAGTGGCTCCTCAGAGGTGATCCTCTGTCTGAAGAAAGAAACGGCCCTGGGTCAGGAATGTTCCTGCATTCCTCTGTTATAGAAGGTGAAGAGAGGAGGGCTTGTTGTTTTGGGCTGAGAGGGAGAGACAGAGATGGTTGGGGGGGGGGGGGACGGGACGGGCCAAAAACCAGGTGGAACAAGACCACTTCAGAAAATACAGGAAACAGAGAACACCAGGAAGGAATATGAAACCCATAACTAAGCTTAGCTCTGAGTGTTTAAGATCAAAGAAAGGAGCTCGGCTTTAACTGTTATTGGTGGATGGAAAAGTTATCATTATGGTGACTTCTTATTTTTCTTTTACATGTAAAACTAAACTAAACTGATTACATAGTCCCAGACAGTGTTGACAGATAATTATCGTATTAGTACGATCACTTTGCCCTCTGTATGATGTACGATAAACAATGCCGAAAGTGCCATAATGTACAATAATTTGACCATTTTGTGATGCTTACAAGTAGTAGTTGGTTTTAGTCTGTGCCGTCTCATTTTAATTAATTTCCAGATCTATCCTACGTCTGTGTTTACGCTTCTCTTTCTCTCACATGACCTCTTTCCAGCCAATCATGCTTGGTGTAGGCTACGATGTTGATGAACGTGACTTGCAAGCAAGGCTGTCGTCCTCTCTCCTGCTGCTCGACGCTCATTTGAGAGTTTGCACGAGACATAGCTTTGAATGCACCAGTTTATTTATTTATTCAGTTATTTAGTTATCTTATGGCCTCAACTGTTTTTATGCAGATTATGAACAGGCTTTCAATCGTGCTGTCTTGTTAATTAATTCTGTAATAGGCTATTAGTTTTTTACGTTTATAAAAAACAAAAACTTTGTGGGTAGATTTGTACGCATGTCAAAAAGTTATTTACATACGTGTTTTGTAAAATTATTACACATTTATGCCTATTTGTTTTCGTGATTATGACTCGCATACGATAATTATCCTCAAAATACGATAATTTTAAGCCTCTGGTACGACAGTTTAACTATTCCCATCTGGCAACTCTGGTCCCAGATTCACAATAGAAATAATATTACTAATTACTGTGTTCTGTTTAGTTTAATATCTCCTGTCAGGCTGGATAATAAGTGCAAGCCTCATAACGTAAATGAGGATCTAAGTGGTTAAGATAATGCTGATTAAAGCCGCTTCATGTTACGCATCATAAAGTTAACACCATGGGAAAAACATTCTGCCTTTTTTCTCAAGAGCGGGTTAAGAAAATGTGTTTTACAGGGCTGACCAACATCAGTGCAGTAAATCTCAATCATCAACATCGTGGTGTCTGAAACGTGGCCAGTAGATGCACAGCATTCGCAAAGCATTAATGCAAACAAATATGATCTCAATTAATGTCCAATGTATGCCCAAAGTGAGAACTTTTGTGCCAGATTTGTAGATGCTTAAACAATGTAATAATGAATGTAGTAAGAGGACGTCCTAGTGCTTGTAAAACTGTGTCTCAAATGTATCAGAAGAAGAGGCTGCCAAAGCAGAAAACAATCTGATCTCTCTGTAACATGTCATGTTGCTTTTTCATACGTCGGCGGACTACTTTGCCTAATCAGGCCTTTAGACCACAATGGAAACGCAGACAAAAATGGGCTGAAGGAACCTTTTAGTTCCTTGAAAAGTAGTTCCGGGACTAAAATGACCAGGAACATCTTGGTGGAAACCCGGCTTACCTTGCCCATGGTGTCCTCTCCCCTCTCAAACTTCATCTTCAGGTTGTTCAGTGGCACGCTGGCTTTTTCATAAGAGGCACGGGGACTGGTTGGAACTTGCTCTTCAAGCTTGTCAGGTCTTTCACGGTGTGTCAGCTGATCCCCGTCCATCCCTGTCTCTCGCTCTTCACCTTCTGGAGCTGCTGCGGACTGCTGGACACGACTGGCTGTAAACTGACCTCCCTGAGCGGTTGGCAGGCCGGGGCTCTTTAACGGAGGACAGGACTCGATGATAGAAGCAGGCCTGGACAGAGCGAGAGGCCGGCTGCGAGAGCTGGACTGGCTGGGAGTCGGGACGGTAGAAGGCTTGTTCTGTGCCTGCTCCCAGCGCTTCTTCAGAGCGCTGAGGTTGCCGGTTCGCAGCGAGGGTGACGCAACCTCAGAAGACTGCGAGGAAGACAAGAAGAGATTAAAAAACAGTGAAAATGATGAATGAATGAAACACTGCCAATCAAAAGCAACAGTCTGTTCTTCTTCTTGTCATTACAGCCTCATTTAAAACAAGTATTTCCATTTGGCAACAAACATCTAGAGTACTAAACACGCAGCTTAAAAGCCCAATTCAGCCCGATGGAGTAGAGGAAATGCCAGAATGTGAGCCTGGCTTCACTGACAGATTAGGTGAACAGCTGTTCAAAGCTGGTCCAGGAAGCAGATGTTTTGCTGCGGCCGCTGAAGGCAACGATTGGCTCAAGATGGAAACAGCAGGGTTGAGCATGTAGACAGCCGCATTCCTTTCCACGCGACAACTTCACCTTTCCCAAAAAACACACTGAGGACGGCTCTGTTCACCACTCAGCTGGTCATGACAATAAAACATGGTGAGCAGCAAACTGAACAACAGGAGGCACATTACGGCCATGTGACCTCTGGGAACTTCCTTAATTATGAAAGAGGAATGACATGTCGAAGAAAGAGGACGTGGACTTGTAATAAATCACTTTCATACAAGTAAACTAATCAACTAATAAATCTTAGAACACATTGTGAGCTTTTGTAGGCGAGCCTCCCAGCTGATGTCAGGTCAGTGGGAAACAATTTAAACACTATTATATTATGAAAATCACAATTCCACAAAAAACCTAATTTAAACTTAATTTAAAGATTATTAGAGATGACAAACAAACAAAAACACACACTTAACTACTGTATTAGTACATCAAACTAAATCTACAAATAAGTTATATGAACATCCACAAACACAGACAAACAAACAAAGACGAAATAAATAAGAACATAAGAATAAAGAAGTGAACAAAAGGGACAAAACCCCCAAAGTGCACAAAAAAACGCACAATTACTGTCTTTGTGAGGCAAGTCCAGGGTGAGCGGAGAGGACTGGACAGTGACAAGATTGTTCCCGTTTTTTTTAAAGCAAAAGACAAAAAGAAAAGAAACCTCTGTGAATGCGTGTTGGAGAACCCAAATGAGGTGTAACCACAACTTGACAGCAAGGAAAGTGGGAGTCCTTTGGTTGGTCCTTCTTTACAGGTCAGTGTGCTGAGAGACGGAGCTCTCCCAGATGTTAGCAGCTACACAAAAACCTACTCGTAAGAGCTAGTCCAGCCCCTTTAACACCCGGAAAGTGAATGAGAGAGAGAGAGAGAGAGAGTCAGAATAGCTAGGAAACCAGAGCAGGAAATGATACATTCAGGGAAAAGTTAACTCTTTGTTCGCTGTGTTTGTGGCTTTGACATTTTTTCCACTCGCAAATGATATCTGAAGATAACCGCACTAAAAAATGTGTCTACATCGCACTTATTTTCACAGACTGACACAAAGGTTTTTTAGATGAGGCAGAGAAAATGACACAAAATACAGAATACACACCAAGATGGAGGGAAAAACACCGGGACAATAAAAGAACAAAAGCCATTCAAAATGAAAGCTGAATTGCTAGCCGTCACAGAGTTTTATACATACTTTTAAACACTATTCAGAGCTCAGATACTCTACTAGATACTCGACTAGATACTCGACTAGATACTCTACTAGATACTCTACTAGATACTCTACTAGATACTCTACAAGATACTCTACTCTACTAGATACTCTACTAGATACTCTACTCTACTAGATACTCTACTCTACTAGATACTCTACTAGATACTCTACTAGATACTCTACTAGATACTCTACTAGATACTCTACTCTACTAGATACTCTACTAGATACTCTACTAGATACTCTACTAGATACTCTACAAGATACTCTACAAGATACTCTACAAGATACTCTACAAGATACTCTACAAGATACTCTACAAGATACTCTACAAGATACTCTACAAGATGCTCGACTAGATGCTCGACTAGATGCTCGACTAGATGCTCGACTAGATGCTCGACTAGATGCTCGACTAGATGCTCTACTAGATGCTCGACTAGATGCTCGACTAGATGCTCTACTAGATGCTCTACTAGATGCTCTACTAGATACTCTACTAGATACTCTACTAGATACTCTACTAGATACTCTCACATCTACTGTTCCACAAAGAACGAGTTCTACTGACAGATGATAACTTGAGTCCACATCAGGGCAGCGTCAGAAGAGACATACCACACAATTACAAGGAAAACATTCATCAAGCTAGCAATTCATCTTGGGGGTTAGGAGTGTAAGAAAATATTGAGTATCGCGATGTTATGTTTTGTGATACTGTATCGATTCTCAAAAACACTGCATCGATTTTTTAATTAATAGTTTACATGCAA